>JAKRZM010001304.1:260669-286636 GCA_036379175.1 Heliconius cydno galanthus | reverse complement strand
AAAAAAGTCCGTTTGCATGTACGACTTTCGTAATGGCATGAGTAGTGCAAACGTTCCTTTTAAGACTAGACTGAGACAATCTCAAATTACAATCCAATGTAATCTTTTATCTTGTAGAAATCTGTTATCTTGAAGAAATTGTGTTGCCAGAATATTATAAAATTATATCTGCCTTAACTTATTATACTTTGATATTCCAAATTATTAAAAAAAATTAAAAAAAACAATTTGTTCTTTGTTTAAAAACATTATTTTGTTAAATATAACCTGGCAACACTAGAATTAATTGCAAACATTATTTTAAATGCAACTTGGATTTTACTATTAAAATAACAATGCGTTTTCTTTTAAACAAAATGAGAAATTTAACATGGAGGAATTATAAATAATTATTATAATTTTTTATAATATTTCTTAGTGAAATATAAAGACTATTTAGGAAATTTGTACGTCTATTAATAATAGACAATACTAAATCATTAAACCAGTGATGACATAATATCGGTAGGGGACAGCGTTTATAACATGACTGTGGAGTTCGATTTCCATTCGGAACGATAAATTATTTTCATTTATCAACTCTAGTAAATGGCGCGGAGTTCAGTTCCGATTCTCGATACGCAGTCTCCAAAATTGGACTGAAAATTGGTAGTGGAGTACTATAAAAATTTTTTTTTTACCAAAGCCTATACAAAATAAAACTGATTAAATAATCCATCCATGTTAATTCTTACAACTTTTCAAAATTGAAAATATTTCATGTTCAGCACAAAAAAATATTATATAAATGCAGCATAAATTTTGGAAGCAATTGGAAGAGTTTATAGCATAACAGACAACAAATATACAACCAAATATTAAAGCCAAGTTATGCTGAAACACAACAATACAAGAGAGAAAAAAATAATATTTGTGATTGCAACAATTTTAGTAAGTAAACTAAATAATAAAGAATGTTGTCAGGTAATTGTACACAATAACACCTTAAACAAAAGTTTTGAAGGAGCCTTTTTACTTTTTAAAGTGTTTTTTTTTTTAAAAAAACTGATTATTTAACAATTGTACTTACAAAAGATTGTTTAAGCACTTTTGACCAACTCGTTATTACAAACATTAATATTATTTAAACCAATCTTAGTTTGTTTAAGATACACGTAACTAATATATATATATAAATAACATTCAAGCTGAAGTCGCATTAATTCAACTAAATGAAGAAATGGCGCCCTTAAGTAAAAGTAACGAACTTTACTGTCATGGTTTGACAACTGTCACTGTCAAGTTGCGTGTCAGCCATTTTTAAATTTTTATTTTAACAAGAAAAAATAGCGCAGCGTCCCCACTTTATAGTTGTCTAAGCTCGATTTATACATTTGTTTAATTTATAAATAATCTCACTTACTATCATATCAGATTCAATTCCTCTTAGCTATCTCAGATCATTTTTTTAGAACAAATCTCTCTTTAAATGGCAACATTCTTATAAAATTGAGTGTTGCTCGTTCATACAAATTATAAGGAAATTTGGGTGACGCTACGCATGTATAAAACATATGAGAAATGGATTAAAACGTCAAAAGACATACACGCAGACAATCTAATCTCATTTTTTGTACAATATATCACATAAATGTAAAACACCGTTTGGATACAGCAGCAAGCGACATTTTTGGGTTGGAGTTTGATAAAATAATTTACTAGTTATAGCAGCTAATATTTTGCCACTTATAGCAGTTTAGGCAGAAGTAGGCTTAGTGTTAAGACTCTGTCCTTTATACTCTGTCCTTCATACTCTGCCAAATTTTCCAGACACTGCGTGTTGAGTTACGAAACACAGCGCCGCGCTTAGTTTTGTTAACTAGGATATGACAACCGTTTACCCCGAGTGGGAAATGAATCTACAACTGTCTGAAAACGACTGTCAAACGCTGTGCCACAATGGCCTAAATTTTTTTTATATTGAATCTTAATTATAAAAATTTGTTACATTGAATTTATTTTACTAAATGATTGTGTAAAACTAACCTCTGTTACAACTTAATGTTTAAAAAAATCCAGTTTTTTTTGACAAAAACCTTAATTTAAGCAGGCTTATTAAAAAACATATAAAAAACCCAACCCAGATTGGTGTTATGGTCATAGATAAAATAAAAAAATATTATGCAAAATATTGTACTTTGATGTATATAAAACAACTTGAAATAATTAATATATAATGCACTTTTGTTTATTAGCAAAACATATTTTATTTTGTTATTTTAAGTTTAGTGTTAGAAATATTTTATACTTTTTTCCACTGTAAAGTAAGTTTTAAATAAAAATTTTAATTAATAAATAATTATATCAAACACCAACCATTACGAATTTTGAATGAAAGATTTAAAAGGTGTAAAAATAAAGGATTTGTCTCACACAGGTTACTGAAAGTATGGTGTCACATCAATACTTAGTAAGGACGAAATTAAGTAAAGAAAAGAATACTTTTGGAAAAAAAATTGAGATCAGAGACGGCCTTATAAGTATTGAAGTGATTGAGAAGCCAGCTTTAGTTTTATAAAGATCCTATTCATTCGACTACATTATGAATTGATATAACAAATATATAATCCTTGTTCTTAAAACAAAATAAATAAATATTAAATGTAAATATTTATTTTTAATTTGTCCACTATTTTTAATAAATTTACGACAACAAAGAAAATAATTAACCAAATAAATGTAGTCGCTCTCAAGATCTTTAATTTAATTATCAATAGCTTAAATAGACCTTTATGAAACTAAAACCAGTGCAAAAATTTCCATTAAAAATCAAACTGAGCATTGAATTGCTCAATTACCCAATGCTCAGGCATCCGAGCACAGCTGTTTGGGAGTATAGACCGAGGCGTTAGGGTCCAAAGGGGAACCATCGGACAAACGTAGCTTAGACACTGTATTAGTAACTGGTGTGACGAATTCTGTAGGCATCACCGCTAGCATTTGAGCTTTAAGTTCTTCTATTTCTTTTTCTTGTCTGGATATGACACCTGGAAATTAAAAAAACTTTATATTATCATGGATAAAATACCAAGTTTAAGTTTAACTTAATAAACTTTTGTAATTCAAATTGATCTTACACTTATCTTAAATATTTATAAACTAGTGGACCCGCGCGGCTTTATACGCTTAAACTATACGAATATTTATTTAATATATTTTTGAAATTATTTTTAATTTTCAATAGGATATAAACCTAAATCAATTAAACAAACCGACAAAGAATAATAAGCGGACTTATGTCTGCTCAAAGCTGCTTGAAAGAGAAAAAAAATATTTGTATGCTCTCCCCTACGCTGTTTTTTCTGTCCTTTCTAGCCGTCACGACACCACATTCCTGTATCAACTACGGCATTAAGCATCACCCAGAGCCAAGAACAAGTCCGGCTTTACCAAATCAAGAGATTCCACATCAACCAACGCAAACCAACACCGCACTGGTACACGGTACTCGTATCTTTATAAAACCCACCTTCCTGTATCCGCATATGTCGTTTGGCATCACCCAGGGCGGAGAGCAGGTCCAGCTTGACCCGGGTCTCCGCTGACAGGGAGCGTTCCAGGTACGAGGCGCGCTCCTGCAGGGCGGCGCACGCGAAGCGGGTGTTGGTTGGACTCGAGTTGGCGTTGGCCGTTGCGTTCGCTTCTTCTTGTCGCGCTTGGCGGGCTTCTAGTGTTCGCACCTGGTGGTATAAAAGATAATTGTAGACTTGAATGAAATAAAATATTTATTTGTATTTCAGCTTGTAGGTAAAAATTTAATATTGTTTTAAGTCAAAAATTTCACTGACAGAGTCTGAATGTAACAAAATAATTATGAAATCGTTCCTCATTTGGAAAATGATAACATTAAAATTATTGAATTATTAAATTGAACCTGGCGACTAGTAACACAGGCCTAGCTTAGTACAAGCGTCAGTCTCACATAATTGTAAGTTGTATTATATGTACCTACAGATAAATGTAACTTTTTGTAAATTTGTATTGTGTGAGAAATAAAGTTATTATTATTATTATTATTTTGATTTCCTCACTCCGATAGACAAAGTACGGTTGAGTTTCACCACTTAACATTAAATATCTCGAAAATTGGACAGTGCGTTTGAAACGAAGTACCTTAATACTGGGTTCCCCTTGCCTACCCCTAAGCGGTTAAGTGTGAAGATGTTTGTGTATTATAAATTACCAATTCAGCTTTATGCTGTATCTCGCGCTGCATCTGCGTGGCGCGGTCGCGCGCTCGCTGCAGCTCGCGGCGCAGCGCCGCCAGCTCTGCCTCGAGCGCGCCGCGCCGCGACCGGCACCACTCGTTGTCGCACTCCCCGCTGACGTCCAAATATACATATTGATTATTATCATATATCGTTTCTTCAGTCATTTTCGAAAATTGTTTAATTTGGAAAAAAAACAGTTAGTTAAAAAAATACAACTCTTGTATTCAATCGACAATTTCCGTATAAATCTGTAACTATTGGAATACAAATAAACTTTCTTATTTAAAAAAATATAATTTCATTAATATCACTATTAATGGCGTAGCACAATAGAACAACGATTGACTTTCATACGATAAATGCAGATGCATAATAATTTCATTTCCGTGCTCAAGTTAGATAAAATACAACATTATAATTAGGTAAAAAATAGAGAACAGAGTATTTTTTTACTTACGTAGTTAATATGATAAAATCTATAAAAAATCATAAGAAATTCTCACTTGGGCGTCCGCGCGGCGTGTCGGGCCCGCAACAGCTGGTGCTCGGCGGCAGTGCGCGCGCGCCGTTCCTCGCTCAGGCGGCGCTCTAGTGCTACACGCTCACTGCGAATATAAACACAGTATAGAATTAATAGTAATAGGTCCTCTTTGGCTCTACTGAATGTAACTGAAAAGGAATCGTCTATTATGAGCTTTTGCCACCGGATAAAACTATCGATTCTGACCTGTACTGTCAGGAACTGATGAGGTTAAAAAAAGCTATTAAGAAAAGCCAGCCGGAGCCGGTGAATAGGAAGGGAGTGGTGTTCCACCTTGACAACGCCAGACCTACGCAGCTACGCAGCTACGCAGCAACAAAAAGGAAAGCTTGGCTGAGATGTGTTAATGCATCCTCCGTATAGCCCTGACCTTACTCCATCAGATTTCCACCTATTTCGGTCATTGCAGAACTCTTTAGAAAGCATAAAGCTAACCTCAAAGACTACTGTACACTACCTGTCAAATTTTTTAAATGAAAAATCTCAAAATTTCTACAGGAATTGGATCATGGCACTATTCATAAGATGGCAACAAGTCATCGATCAAAACGGCATATACATACGAGGTGTGTTCAAAAAGTAAGGTGACTTTGTATTTTTAAGAAAAAATATTTATTTATTTATCAATATTTATGTTGTCCCCTTCAAAGTAATCCCCCTCAGATACAATACACTTATGCCAACGGTTTTTCCAATCGTCAAAGCACTTCTCATAAGCACTTTTCGGTATAGCCTTGAGCTCTTCCAGCGATGCAGTCTTTATCTCTTCAATCGTTGCAAATCTCCGTCCTTTCATAGGTCTCTTTAGTTTTGGGAACAAGAAAAAGTCACATGGGGCCAAATCCGGTGAATATGGTGGCTGAGGCATGATTGTGGTGTTGTTTTTGGCCAAAAAATCTCTCACCAGCAAAGATGAGTGAGCAGGGGCATTTTAGCAATTTCGGAACAAACTTCGCTGACACACGTCTCATGCCCAAAACGTTAGAAAAAATTTCATGGCACGAGCCAAGCGATATACCAACATCCTCAGCAACTTCTCTGATAGTGATTCGACGATTTTCCAGAACAATTTTCTTCACTGCTTGAACGTTTTCATCAGTTGTTGACGTGCTTGGGCGTCCAGAGCGAGGCTCGTCATTGGCATCTTCCCGGCCATCTTGGAAGAGTTTGTACCACTTGTAAACATTTTTTTTACTCAGAACAGTTTCACCGTATGCCACTGTCAACATTTTAAGTGTTTCGGAGCACTTTATTTTATTTTTTACACAAAATTTGATGCAAATCCTTTGATCCATATTTTTCGATAGCAAGAAATCGCCGAGCACGCAAAACACTTATAACCTTTACGCCTCTCCCAACCAAACAAAAAATGCTATACACTTGAAACTTGGTACAGATGTTCGGGAAGAGTGTACCAACATAACAAAATAAAAAAATCGATAATCGAAAGTACGTTGCCCGCCAAATTTGTAAAGTCACCTTACTTTTTGAACACACCTCGTATTATAAATAAATAATAAATTATACCTAAAAAAATATTTTCCTTTGTATGAACAATACGAAAATACTTTTGCCCCAATTTATTATTATAAATAAATAAAACACATATATAATACTAAAGAGTTGTTTGACACTGTTTTTAGAAAACCTTCTCATCAAGCTTTTTATACAGAGCTTTTTATACGGATTTTATAACTTATTTGGAACTCAATGCTTTATCAGAGAGAAAAAAATAGAATAATTTAATCACCTCGAACGAATTCAATCCACTAACGTCGTTTTTACTGTCAGAGACTGTCTCACGACGTCACCACAGCCTCAAAAATAGGGGTTACAAGTATCCATATAGAATTACCTAGACGCCATAGGCCGAGGCGTGTTAGCGGCGGCCAGCGCGCGCCTTGCCTCCGCCTCGCCAGTGCGCGCGGCGTTTAACTCCGCGCGCACGCGTTTTAGCTCTTCTGTAAGTTCGCGGGAAGAGCGCTGTAAATGAGGAAAATAAAAAAGAGTACAATACAATATCTAAAAAAAATAATAACAATAAAGCAACACACTCACTGCAAATTAAACTTTATATTCAAAAAAGTTTACAAAAAAAACAAAAAGTATTTATCATAAAGCCACAGACGATTCATAGACGATGAAACAATGAATATCATGCGAGTCCCTTGTGGTACAGTGTGACTCTATCTGGCTATAAATATGATAGTTGTGGGTTCAACTCCCACTTTGGAAAATAAATTATTGCCCTCTCTAGACAGATAATGTGTGGTGCCTGTTATATGCACTGTAAAACATAACACTAAAAAATATCACTCACCAACTCCTTCTCCCTTTGTTCGCGTTCCCTTTCCTTCAACTCTCTATCCCTCTCTTCTCTTTTCTCTCTTTCGCGCTCTTTGTGATTATTGCTATCTTTATTACTTTTTATATTATTTTCTTTTGTACTTTCTACTTCTTTATCCTTAATTATTAATTCTTTTGCTGTAATTATAAAATATATATTTAAATGAATACAATACAAAATCGGCTTAGTTAACTAGATTAATAATCATTATAAGACTAAAATAAAAAAAATATGCTAGGAAACAATTTAAACACCATCCAAACAAAAAAAATCAATAAAATAAAAACTATATTTTTTAATATTTAACAATTTTCTTTTAATTTTTTTGGATTCACGCATTTAATTTTCTTGATGCAAATAGTCTCGAACTTTTAAAGAAATTCTACAGTTTAAAAAATAAAAATCACGCTTTTTTTAACAAAACACTATATCCAATGTGCACACACTCGATATAGCAGTTGTAGGTTCTATCAGCCATCTTCCAATTCCATCATTAGACCCGCTTGGTGGTACCATAACCATTGTATTGTCATCTAATCTACATATAATCGCCAAGTTATATAATGATACAACAAAATTAGTAAATAAACTAAAATACTCACTTTGTTCTGTATTCTTATGACTATCATTGTTTTCTTTATCCTTATCTTTATTTTTATGTTTTTTCTTTTCTTCTCTTACTGTACTAGCCTCTTTCTTATCATACTTCGACGGTTTACCGCCGCCTGAAACGTTCAATTCAGTTCGGACGTTTTAGAAAAAAAATAATAATAACATGTATGTTTGAATAGAAGTTATTCACAAAATTGGGAAATAAATATTAGCTACTAGAATTACCTATTATTAATTTTTAGACTCATGCTGTATCCCGCACAGAGCACGATAGGCAGAAAGAACCTGGGAAAGTAGCATTAAAACACTTCGCTCCCATCAAAACACTTTCCCCACCTTCCGCTATCTCTCCCTGGAGGTATTGCGTGTTTAGTGGAGGAACTTAAATCCATTGGACGGGACGGGATGCTATTGCGGGATACAGCGTGAAGCTAAAATTAGAAAACTCACTTTTCCCTTCATGTTTTTCGTCATTTTCATGATTTGTGTTAGCAGGCGCGCCGGGTCCGCTGGCGAAGCCATTAGTGTACGCCGCTTGCGCGTTACTTTTGTCACGTGACACGGTTTTTTCTAACTTATCTAACTGAAATTTTAGATTTTTTAAATATATTTGATTATAAGGGCAGTCGTAGCGCAGGGGCACAAAGTGTGATTGTAAAATCAACTGGTTGTGGGTTCGATCCGCACGCAGTGAAATGAAATATTTATTTAAATTATTTAATTCTTCGCTATGGTGTCGAGGAAAAGCGCAGCGTTGAGTTCTACCACTCAACACACACTGCCTTCATATTTCGGCGGAAAGTGGGGAATGGAGTGTCTTAACACTAGGTTCCCTCTGCCTACTCTGCTATGTGCGGGAGACAGCGTGATATTGATTTGATTTTGATTATAGAGAGGGGTTTCACTACTCAATAAGCTATGCCTCCAGAATTCTGCTGAAAGTGGCAACCGGAAGTGTCTAAATGGAAACGGAGTGTCGTAGCACTATGTTCCCAGGTTCCCTCTGCCTACCCTGCTATGTGTGGGGTACAGCATGAAGAATATTAATGTATAATCTTACATACCATGTACAATTACATACAACATTGAAAATACAAACATAAAGCAAATACCTTAACTTGTATATTATTATCGGCCACACACACACCGTTGTGGTCTCTCGCACACCGACGACGCACCGACCCGTTCATATGTCGCGAGTCGTTCTGTGTGTGCGCGTTTGTGTGTGTGTACGAGTTTGTGTTTGACACTGTCTGTGTCTGTGTGGTGGTGTGTGTTTGTGTGGTTGTTGGTGTAGGTGTGGGTGTGTGCGTGGACGTTGGTGTGTCCTCTGTTTTACTGCACTCCTCTTTTGTTTGTGTGTTCTGAAAACATGTAAATGAATATTTTTTTAATTGTATTAGTAAATGGACAAAAAATTATAATGATTTAATTAACAAAAGTATATCATTTAACATAATTTTTAAAACGGCATGTCCATTGTTGTTAATCAATAATAAATCAAAAATAACTTTTTTATATTCATATAGCTTCCACCTTTGGTAAATAAGCAGAGAGAACCTATTTGAGGTTATGAAAAAGAAAATAGCACAAATTTAAAAATTTATGTCAGTGATCTTCAAACCCACCACCATCACTTATACAATCAAGATACTTCATAGCTTGTTTACAAACACAAATGGTTCAATTAAAAGAAGTAATAACTTATGTTTTTTAGTTTAGTTCTTATGTGTTGGTTATTTTAGATGAGGTTGTGGTATAGTATGAAAGCATCTGATTGTTAACGCAATTGATGTGAGTTCAATCTCGATATTAAAATTATTTTTAATTCCATTATGCCGAAAAAATAAATTGAAATTTATAATTTACCTGTTCTAAGAGGGCACTTTCAGGCAGAGCGTCACGCAGCAACTGAAAGTAGAACTCGTTTTCTGCTCTCACTTGCCGTTGTCGGCGCTCTTTTAAACGCTGACCCACATATGCCTATAGAGAAATTGGAAAAATGATATAAGAAAACTAACTTGCATGATCAAATAAAAATAAGTAACAATTTTATATAATAAATAAATAAATTAATTAATTTTATATAATAATAGCTGGAGAAACATTGATCCCAGAACCAGTTGATTTCATTAAAAAGAATTACACGTTACTATTCAGCACAAATCATCAATCCGAACAAATACTTTATGAGATTAACATGTTCAGACTAACAAACACACTCTTCAGCTTTATAATAATAGTAACAAAGTATAGATTTGATTATATAAAGGCGGTCTAGGCACAGCGGCACAGCGACTATAAAAGCGACGGTTGTGGGTTAAATCTCACTTGGGGGGCATGAATTATTTCCATTTGCTCATTCTGGTGACAAGACAAAACCGCGGTAATGAGCTTAACACTAGCGCAACACAGTGTGAAGCTACAAAAATGACTGTTGCAAATAAACAAATATAACATATAGACAACAAACTAACTTTAACCCCAAACCCGAGCGACATGGTGGGATACCCGAGACAGTGTGCCGCCAGCGGCCGCCACGGCTCGAGCGCGCCCGTGCGCGTGCGCACCGCCGCCTCCGTGTATACCACCAGGAAGCACAGCGCCACCGTCGGCAGGCATATGCCTTTGTCCATGACTGTTAACCAATATCATTTTATTTTACAGGGGGTTTTTACTTGTCTGTCAATTTCATTTCCCCTTAAGTAAAACAAATATCAGTGGCAATTTTCGTAAACAATCCTACTACATGTAATAATATTATGAATGTGAAAGTTTGTGAGGATGGACGTTTGTTTCATTTTCCCGCAAAAACTACTGAACCAATTTAGATTAAACTTTTCAGTAATTATATACAGGTTTTACGATAAACATAGGCTACAATTTATGTAAAGATTTTGTTTTATTTGGTATCGGTATACTAGGTGTACTATAATAATAAATTTAAGCGGCGAAGTCGCGCTTATATATCCCTAGTACGCAATATAAATTGAAATGAGACAAAAAAAATTGTAGATTCGATTTCTACTTGAGGAAATGAAATATTTAATATTTTAATTTCTTCGCTCGCTGGTAACGAGGCAAAGCGCGTCATCAAGTACCGCCACTTAACACGCAATGTCTTTAGAATTCGACGAAAAGTGCAGAACTTATCTTCATGATAATGAAGTGTCTTCGCCTAAAATAAAACTATATAAAAATAATAATATATAATACTCACATGAACACCATAAATACTGTATCCACACATAAGTACTTGCAGCAAAGAACAAATATTGTAGTGGTATGAAGAAGAAACATATCATATCAGATGTCAATGCAACACAAATGAAGAACACTGAAAACGCCTAAAAATATAAATAATATTATTTTATTTACTATATATGTATATAATAAAATCTTAAATTGATCTTGAGGCATAGTGGAACAAGAGACAGTGTCTGACTTCAAGTGTGATGGTTGTGGGTTTGATCCCTACAAATGGAGTGGAGAGTGAAATCATATTTATTCCATTTACAGTCAGATGAAGTCCTATAGTGCCATGATATAAATTATTACATTTAAATTAAATTCTTTTAACATAAATTAAGAAGTTGCCTTTTGAGTGTAAGATACAATATGGTGGGTTTATATTGTCTGTTTATCCTTAAATATCTTATATATTGCAATATTATGTTATATCCTGAAATAATTAATACATATAGTTGGATATTCAGGAATGAATACTGATATAATAGGAAATCTTAAAGTCTCCCCTTTAAGCCCTATTTTATGTATCTTATTGAGTGGGTGAACCCAATACCATGCCTTCCTTTACTAGAGATTTAGTAAAGATTCAGATATTTAGTCCATTCAAATATTTAGATACTATTAGTCAAGTTAAGTGTAAGTTGCACAGATTAGATTTAAATATTTTTTGTTACTTAAAAACCAATAGTGGCACAGGGGCACAAGCAACTGTGCAAGTGTAAACCTAAAAGGTTGAATTCCCAATAGAGGAAATGAAATATTTAATATTTTCATTTCTTTGCTCTGGTAACAGGTCATATCTCAGTGTTGAGTTCATCCACTCAACACTCAATTAGGCTAAAAGTAGGGAACGGTAGTGACTTAATGAAAATAGAATCACTTAACACTGGGGTCCTTCTGCCTACACTGCTATGCCATGCAAAATCTTTTTATCTAGTATACAATGCACACAAGTTCCAAAAGTGTAACTTCAAGGCAGCCACAATATATTTACACAACAATAAATGAAAAAAATAGTTTTCTAATACTTACAACACCATGATATTTGAATGATTCATAACAAGATTTGATCATCATCCAGAATGGCAAAAGAAACTCAAATCTGAACTCCAACATATAGTCAGCCAATACTACTGCCGCCCAAAACATTATGAACTTCAGATATGTCAGAGAACTGAAAAAATAAATATTAAATAATGAATGTCATAATAAATATACTCTTTTTCTTTGCTTTATTTTCCACCCAAGTTAAGACATTGAGTGTTAAGTGGCTTGGCAGAGAGGAGAAATAAATTATTCTCCTGAGTGGGAATCAATTATGATGATGATTGATGAATTGTAAGGTTTCTTAGAAGGAACCTCCTTCCTAGATCATTTTTTATATGATTAACACAGGTAGCACATAATTTATAATATATTTGAAGTAAAGTATTACAACTTCATTATTTTATTTAATGTTAACTGTTAAACCAGTAAGTTACCAAAAAACCTTTATAGAAAAAACTATATATATATATTTATTATTATATTAAAATAAACTACACAAATATTTGAAGTCTGATGATCATTAAATAATCATCAATTAGATGTACAGCTTCATGTGAAAGAGGAATGTATGTAAGAATACAGAAATAAACTTGGTTATGATTTTAAAAATAATAGCAAGAGTAATTTTGTATGTAATTTGAATTCGATGAATAGCGAATAGTGCATATTTTGAGTTATCTTTACCAGATGGTACCCATAGATTTTTTATTTTAGTATATACAGATACTAGATTACTCATACTTTTGAGAAATCATATAATTTAGCAAAATTATGAAAATAAATAACTTTTCGATACAAATATAATTCACTTGCACTCACTTTCCAAACATTCCTTCGTTGGGTTTGTTGCGCTTTAAGGGGCGCCGCATCTTGCCGGGATCGGCATTTCGCCTCTTCATATTTTTTCCTCCACTGTATTAAGTATAATCACTGGCTTTCCCCTTGTAACACTGATATACGACGAAACATTTAGGAAAATAATACTCCGTAAGCTGGAGCTTTATGTTGTCAATCGGCCTATGTCCAAAATTTACGAGGGAGATGGATGAAATATCGGCAAACTCCTGCGTTCACTCACAAAATAGTGATGTACTAGGTTTTATGTAGATAAAAACATCGTAAGCAATATTTACGGCAATTTACGGTACAGTACATAAACTGTACTTTATGCTTAAATTTCACATAGATAAAATATAACTGAAATGTTTTTATTTTAATTTTATAAGCAGTCCTGCCTAACCACATCTGTTTGAAAATAATGAAAAATTCTTAAAGTAATAAAGAAATATTTTTTTCAAAGTTCAGTAGTATATTTCTAAACAAAATAATGTACTGAATAAATCGACACTGTAAACAGATAAGTTACAAGTTAGCAATAGCTATTTTTTAAGAAAATGTTAGATGACATTAGTAATAGAAAAACATGCAAATATTTAATATTTTTATATTACACAAATATATATTTTCATATCTTTCTATATTATAACTTATGAAATGAAAGAACTGTAATATTGTATTTTCTTTTTGACATTAAATCATTACCGGTATGATTTAGAAATATACAGCATTCTCCTATTTTGTAATATTGTCTCTTTTTTACCTTACATTCTCCTTCGTGTGTTCTCCATTCAAAGTAACATTGGCGAAATGATTAGCATGCTCGAAACGCCATTTTGAAGATTTTATTGAAGTTACCGTCATCACCACAGAGTACTTTCTATTTTCTAATATACTACACGTCACACATCACAGTTTCCCGCCAATGCTGTTTGAAATTTTAAAGTTACTTTGCATCTTTCTAGTGTTTAAATTCGTCAAAATAAGAATATATAGGAATAGTGTCAGTTCACCAACCCTTAAAAAGGACGACCACGACCGCTCTGTCAAGAGTGAAACGAGAAAGAAGAAGAATACCAGTTCTCCAGAAATATATCATTAGAATGCCAGTATATTGAAAACAAAAGAAATCGGTTATCTACTAATAAAAAAATGTGTATTACTAGGATCTAGAAATAAATAATTTTATTATAAAGATTTATTATCATCATATTACCTTTTCTTAGTAAATATTAATATTCTTTCGAGCGAGATTTGAAGGTACCAACGTTCGCATTATGAGTAGTGCTAGTTAAGTACTTAATTAAAAAAAATATATCACAATTGTATCCAAATATATATTTTTCGCCACTATTGCAGCACGAGTGTGCTGCGTTGCAGCTGAACTCATTCTGTTGTGTTGTACACCGTGTACACAACGTTAGATTTTGACTTCTCAGTAATAGTCCAAAAATAAAAAAATGGGCTACTTTTTTTAAGTAGATTTATTAGGGACTTTGAAGTAAGCAGTAAGCTAAAACAATAAAACCAGATATTTTATAGACTATCTAGCCATTTCTTACACATAATAATAAAATAAATTGAATAGTGATTTTACACAAAACTTAATCACCTTAAATAATTAATTCATATGGGGATGTAGGACATATCAATAAAGAAATAAAAGATGTATGTATACAAAAATATTAAGTTTTATTTTAATTAACTTCAGAAATCAATACATAATATATACATGTATCTTACCGGCAATGTCTATAATTCGGTATTATATACAATACCTTGGCTGTTACCTACTGTGTTGTCGCTCTTCATATTATGGGGGAGATTTGATAGCACTAGATGGTTTGTGTGGGGTTCTTATTGGCTCACCTTCTTTTTATATTTGACCATGATCCTGTCGTCCTCTTTGTCGAGGCCGTCAAAGACCTCCTTATCTGAGTTGATACTCAGGAGATCTCTCAGGTTTACCATAGGGTTGCGGTTCTTGATATCCTCAACAATGAGGCGATTGGTTTCCAGTTTCTTTCCAGTTCGTCAGCATAGGATTTTTGGACGGTTGGGAAAGGAGAGTAAGCTTCTATATATGATATATTATACTCAGACATAACAATTTTGATAGATTGTTGCCTTGCATATTCAGGACAAGCCTTGTCAATTGCAAAATGCTTTGCTGTGCAATACAAACATGATGACTCTAGTAATAATACACGAATCACCATTGTGAGTACATTTATAGCATCTAAGCTTTGATCGACACTGAGCTTTAATATGGCCAAAACGACGACAGATCATGCATTGTATAGTTGGGAATTTCTAAGGCTCTAAGGATAGGACAGAACTGTAGCTGAACACTTTCTGTGGCAACATTTGTCCATTTGTCCACAAAAAGTTATTACCGCGGTTTGTATTGGAACCTAAGTAACAGCCCACTCACTAACAACCTTACGATTCAGACGTTTCGCTTTCAAAACAGTGTCACAGCCTGAAGGAAGCACGAGAACTTGTGAAAGTTCCTCCATTAGAAAGTCAATAGGTACTCCCTCGCAATAATCATTTTAGTGATATTACCTATATGTAGAGTTATTCAAAAACTTATTGGCATCTTTTGCATTAGAAAATAGAACACATATTTCTTTTCTGCCAATATTTTTAATATCATCATTTAGAATTGAGTCAACTTTGTTATGATGCAAAAATTGACCGAATTTTATAGCCCGTATAGCAGCTACTGATGCAATTTTGTTGAAGTTCCGAAGAGATTTGAACAATAAAGGGACCTTCGTCATCAACCGTGTCGGCCTGCCATCTTACGAAAACGTACAATACGAAAAAATATATTAGTTGAACAGCACCAAAATATACTAAAACTACATGTAACTAATTATTTAAACACTACTATATAACAATTTTGCAATAAAATTACGAATTATTACGACCAAATCTCACAACACGTGAGGCAGTCTGTTAGGTTTTCAAGTGACATTAAACTTTCTGAATTACTTTTTTCTTGTCATTCGATAGATGTAGGAAACTTAGACAATCTTTATTGTTGTTGAAGATCTTCAGTTTTTATGAAAAAGTAATTTCAGACTGTCCGTTTGATTCTTAGGCAGTGAACATACCTTCATTTTGAGGTTGGTGAATTTACTAAATCTTTTTTATTTCTATACTTTCTCCTTTGCTTTTTTTCTAGGACTTTCTAACTCATTGTCAAGGAATATATGATAATTTGCACTGGTTCCTGGTAATGAATCAGTAATATTATATTCATTGGTTCTTTTTAATGAACTTAATTTGATTTGAAACTCTGGCGATCTTGACCGTCTGGAAGTTTCCATCAAGTTTGAACTAGTTTTATAAGCAGTATTTGTTTCATCTTTATTCACGATTATATTTGAATTAACAGCAGGCTCCTCAATACATGCAGGTTGGTTTATAATATTAATTTCTTTATTTTTATCAGAGAATCCATTTTCATTTGAAGACATATCTTTTTCAAGACCTACAAATTGATGTTATATATAATTTAACAAAGCTGTTTTTATATGCATATTTTACACAAATAGAATTAGAAAAAAAATATAAATTTACATCAGAATGAACAACACATGTCTCTAAGAATTTTGGGATTTTTCTTTTGTATTAACTTCAAATATAAGATCATGACATGGCATTACATCAGTTTCATTAAAAAAGAAGACACTAAATTAAGGAACAATGACATTGTAGCACAATTTGATAACTAGCAACAATAAACGCGATAACTGTGGGTTCCTTTACAATTTGAAGGAAAGAATTATTTTCATTTGTCCATTCTGGCAAGTTGGCCACTGTTTTTTCTGCCTATCTATATGAGTGCATCATGGCCCAGGGATGCAAGCCTATGATAGTAGACGCGACATTTGTGGATCCGATTCCCAAACGGGGAATGATTTATTTTACATTTTTATTTCTTCGCTCTTATAACAAAGCAGAGTGTGGCATTAAGATGTGTGGGATAAAACAAAGGTATAAGCTTTACCATGCATTTTGATTAAATCCATTAAATATTTAGTCTGCTCAAACTGTTCACTCATCAGTTCTTCCACATCACCCTCAAGCAATTGACAGTTTTTGTTAGAAAGTATCAAAAAATCTCCATAGCATGTAAGTGGACCTACAAATTTGGTATTTATTATTATTTTGGGAACCCAATGTTTAGACAAATCCATTCTCCACTTTCCGCTAAATTCTGGAGGCATTGCGTGTTGAGTGGAGGAACTCAACCATGGGCCTTGTTACCAGTGCTAGGGATAAAAATATTTAATATTTTGTTTCCCCAGATGGGATCGAACCAATTTTATGTTAAATAAATAATTTACAGGGTTATTTTCTTCACTGGTTTATGTTTTCCTCCATACAACAGAGTAAAAAGACAGTAGAATGTAATTGTAATATTAATACACTTTATTCACAATTTATAAGACATGCTTTTTTTTTGAGTGAAGGAAGGAAAATTATTTATTCCACCATGTGGGGAGCCCACAAATGATGCTGCCCCACTCTGTCACAACAGTATTGTTTTATAACTTCATTAAATTTTTTACCTTTTACAAAAACTTTCATTCCTGGCACAGTGTTGACATATAAATTCTTTACAGGTTCAAACACAATTCCAGTTACTTCCTGTACTCCGTCAGTCATATATAACTGTAACATTCTATAATTGGAACCAGTTTATATTATTTTTAAATCTATCAATAATTACAATTTCTTTTTTTTTTGGTTAATGAAAAGAATCCTTTGACAAATTATTTGTATTTAACACTATCACTATTATACTTTATATAAATAATACAAATTTATTATAAAAATATTATAGTATTTGTTATACACATAGATTAAAGCAAATAACTAAATACTATCATCTAAGTATGTAAAGGGGAAAAATATTACCTACTTGTCTTCCAGATTAAGCATGTCTAGCTCTTTAACAGCTCTTTTCATCTTCTTTACTAAACTTCTATGACACATTAAGTACTGCTTGTGTTCACTAAAAATCTCTAAAATTAATAAACTTTTATTTAAAATATATGAACAAATTATTTTTTTGGTAGAAGAGAAAAGTGTTGAGTTTGTTGTCCTTACCAAGGCTTGTTATAGAGTTTATTTGGAGTGTGTAGTGACCGCTTAATATAGTTTTTGTACATGCCTTCAGATTTTGTGGTAAACATCCAGAAGATATTTTAGTTAGGTCATGACCATACCATTGTTTTTTAACAGCAAGGCGGATCATTTGTACATCTTCCTCACCAAACATGTTTATAAAATACTCAATCGCCCTACAAATACAAAAATGGAACAATAATGCATGGAAATGAACAAAAAATGGATGGATTTGATTGTTATAATAAAAACTAATTAAAAAGAAAACTTACTCAGTCAACCAATTTTCATCGACATATATGTGATTGCAATGTAGATATTCCCGGCATGAATCCAAAATGTCCTTTGGAACCATCGTGGATGGTTAATAAATTATTCCAAACATCGATTTACAAACTCTCGAACTATTAACCACCACCCTCAAAATTTGTGAATACTTTATCCATTTAATATAAAATGGTAAAACCCAAGGAACATATACTAGGTAAAACCCAATATTTAATTTGTCCCTATATACACTTCAGTCAGTCGTCAGCTGTCACTTGACAAGCCGAGCTTTGATAAGTGTCCACACTAGTGTTGCCGATCGATAGTCGACTATCGATATTCTATCAATAGTTGTCCGATAATAGGACTATAGATATTTTAATCGATAGTATCGAGATTTTTTTTAAAGAAATGTAACAAAAATGTTTCTCGTTCTTTTCATTTCATCTTGTAGCTATGCTTAAGAATCATATTCAATACTATCGCGAATTAGCATACAATCGATAGTCTAAAACAATCGATAGTATCGATACTATCGAAAATATCGATACTATCGATTGTCCTATCGATTGCATAGGCTTTTTTAGATTAAAACTATCAATTGCGAAACAATCGATAGTTTGGCAACGCTAGTCCACACCACAAGCTCCAAGTCAAGGCTGCCCCCATTCTTCATTTTGACAAGGAGGGTGCCGACTTGCCGAGTGACAATTGTCTAGTGTCAAACTGTCTACCAATGATTTCAATCTTTTGATACGTCATCTATTAATTGAATCCAAGACCATTTTAAGAAAACATTTTTTGTTCTGGCAACTAGCCCTACTACTAGTTGAACTATCGATAGTTTCGATACTATCGATTAAAAAATGATAGTCCTGCTATCGGACAACTATCGATAGTTGACTATCGATCAGCAACACTACTGGCAACTAAGTGATGACAAACTAGCAAAACCAAATAATTGCTGCATAACGATTGTTTAGCGAAAGGATGATTTTGTCTGGTCCAAAATGCTTAAGCTTCATAATGATACCAAAATTTCGGCCCGTATATATTTTAACACAACACACACACAATGTGACTGTAAACGCGACTGGTCGTGGGTTCGATCTCCACGAGATGTTTTAATATCTTTTTTGATATTCCGTATTTTGCGAAAGTAGATAGTGTAAAAACAATTCATCGTGTTTTATGAAATAACGTAATAAATATTAATTATAATATTTTTTAAATTTGTGATATTGTTATTAGTATCTATATAAAGTTTAAGCAGCAAATAAAAACGTATAAGTAATATAAATAACAATACTTCAAAGTTTTTAAACTATTTTATTGAATATACCTCTTCGTGACACAATAGCATGTGTTTTGTTATAAAAAAATATCAAATATATATAATAACACAATCAATATTTAACGACACACACTAATTTACCTTGCAACAAATGTTTCTGGTATAAGCAACGGGAGAATCAGTGTAATACTTACTGATAAGAAAATAATATGTAAAACACAAATCTTGAAAAATATATATTCAAATACTAAAATTATATATATTTTATAAATTATAAGGATATTTTAAAACAAATGTGCCTTTATAAATGAAGTAGGTAAATCGTGTCACTTACGATTCTTCTAGAACAAAAATATTCAAATTAGGAATAAAGTTAACTAAATTCAGCACTTAATGCTTAAGTGAGATATTATTTTAGTAATAAAAATATATCGTCCATATAAACAGTGACTTGATTTTGATGCATTACCACGGAAAATAATAAAATTATTAATTAAATAATTGAAATTAATAATAAAACGAAATATCATTAGTTGACATTATATTGAAAAAATTGTAAAATGATTCTTTATATTCTATTTTGAATATAATAATAATTACACATCACAAAACACAATAAATAACGATAATGGCTTACAACAGCCTTAGAAATGAATGGTAAAATATGGTATACACTAAGAATAGGTTTAGACAGGGCCGGATTAACACTGCTTATTATTAAAAAATAATAATAATATTATATATCGTAAATATTCCAGAATAATATATATATAGTATATCATTTTTTTGCATTTTCAATTAGATTGCAATTGAGATCGAGCGCCTTTCATTCAGCTATTGGTGACTTGAGCGTAGGTTGAATCCGGCACTGGTTAGTTCATAACAAATTGTTACAATTAAAAACGATATTTAATGTCTAATCGCCAATCCGGCTATTATTTAATACTTAACATATGCAGAAATTAGAACTATGATAAAATGTTTATATTTCAATGGAAGACAGTACCATTGAATTTGGAGTGATAATGTTTTTTATCATGTTCAATATTTCATTAGGTCAACTTTTCATTGGTCATAGTATGGTTCATTCGTCATCAGAGAAATATATTTCTAGTGTACATTTATAAAAAAAGGGCTCACGCTGTATCCTGCACACAGCAGGCAGAGGGAACCTAGTGTTAAGACACTCCGTTCCCCACTTTCTGCCGAATTCTGGAGGCATTGCGTGTTGAGTGGCAGAACTCAACGTCGCTCTTTGTCTCGACACCACAGAGAAGAAATGGAAATATAAACGTATATAAATATTTCACGTCCTCGAGTGCGGATCGAACCCACTACCGTCGCGTTGCAGTCACACCCTTGTGCCGCTGCGCCACGACGGCCTCACATATATATTGATTGGTAATGGAATCCAACTGAGACCAATTTTGTAAATAAATAAAGGTGCACCAACACAATGTAGAAGAAGAAATTTGGTACAGAATAAATTTTACTGTTTATTAATATTTATGAAACTGTTAAGAGTTTGATTAAGTTCTTTTGTAGAATGAAGCTTCCTTGATTAATTTGGTAAATTAAATGTAATGAGACATGTTTGATGAAAATGACATTGAAAGAATGAAGAAATATAGAAATTTGAGAATATATAGAAATTTGGATTATGAGTAATCAAATAAAAATAAATAAAATATTACATAAGTTACTGTTTTATTTTGTTTAAAGAAATATTTTTTTATTGTGTAGGAGCACCTTCGGACCACAATACGTCAGAATGTAGAGGTGTTGTGTGAGTGATAAGCGTCTAAACAATAACATAATTATATAGCAACAAAACATAACATTGCTTGAGTACGTTTGCCGTTCGTAAAACATACAGGAACCATGACAGTTTACTATAACATATTAATATTAATAATCACAATCTTTAAGTGTATTTAGAATCAAGTGAAATACCTAATTGTTATTAAAACAAACAATATACGTCACACGACTACATCCTATCTCTTACCAGACATTCAAAAATATATTCTGATCGCAAGAAAGAGTTAAAGTCAAAAGTCGATTAACATAATATATTATTGCGATTACGGCCATTTTAAAATCCGATTATAATACTAAGTCCGTTTTACGAACAGTAAAGACGTCACTCGTCGCTGTCGATGAAGCCAAAGCTATATACAGCGTACACTCACTCACTTAACAATCACTTTATACGATTCTCTCATAGAAGAGTAGGTAGGCCTGAGCTCGTAGGACCTTTTCTTCGCTGACTTCTGACACCATGCTGTCTGACACGTAGTACCATTTGCCTGATGCGGCGGGGGCCTGAGGACCTTCACCTGATTCGTACCCGGATAAGTCGGATTCGGAGTCTACGTCGTCTCCAGCCGGAATATTCGCACTTTTGGGCAAAAACCACCATCGAGGATCACCCGCTTTGACTTGTGGACGTACTTTCACGTATGCGACGTAGTGACCACCGTGCATGCCTCCAGAATGTTCGACCACACCGTATAAAGAATATTGTAATTCGTTCTGTCCGCGAGCCACATTAGGCAGCTTCTTTAATTTATCCATAGCGCAAAACGGCGCTAAGTCAAGAATGGTTGGGAAATCGACATGTTTGGACATTTTCCTGAACATGCATCTTGGTCCAATTTGGAATCGTTTCAAATGTAGTATTAGGATGGCCGGCGGGCTTGACACTAAGAAGCGTTTAGTCGCGTTAGTATAGACAGTCTTGCCATCTTTACCGTTGATTCGTTCGGTGCAGGTGTCGCAGCCCACTTTATTATTGCCGGTCAGAAGTTCCAACGCAGTGAACTGACTGAGGCAGGACTGTACGCTACATTCGTCCTCGTCGCATACATAACGCGGGGAAAGGGGACTCTGTCGCGTGAAGGACAACGAATCCCGAGTCACATTGTTCTCTAACTCCATCTTAGGTCTCACTGGTGGTGGCTCTATTATCTTTTCTGGTGAAGGTAAAGTTTTCGGCTTATTATCCATGTCTAGTTTTAATTTCTCTAATTTATTTGTCACATCATGTTTCATCTCATTGAAGGAGTCAGCATTCCTATTGTTAAGCTCCCAGCTGTTCTCAAAGAGATCTCTGCTTGCTTGAATACTGATACCCCTGGAGACAACTTCATTGGAGTATTCCGGGGCAAATGCTATCCTGGACACTGGTCGTTCATAATCACTTTTGACTGGAGACAGTTTATTATGTTGAGGACTAGAAAGATCTAGATTTATTTCACTTGATAAAGAACTATGGCTGCCCAGTTCCTTTCCATTAATTGGTGAATCTACATTATCCACAGTTTCCGTGGAATTATGCTTAGTGTTCTCTGGACTTGCTACCCCTGAATCCGGATTAGAGAAGTTTGCTATCAAAGGCTTATATTCTAATTGAATAGCGGTAGATCCAAAATCATCATCCTTATCAGTAGCTTCAGGTGTGTTATCAGTTTTCTCCTTATCAAGATCAATGGGGCTCGTTCTAACTGAATCAGTACTGGTAACTTTCTCAGTGCTATATCCTGACTCCATATGGTAGGCTGCAAAGTTGGCAGCAGTGTGGGCTACTGCTGGGGTATCAGCTGTATTATGGATTTCTGTTTGCCGTGGCACATCTTCCAAATTGTCTTCAATATCAGCATCTGATTGTTCGGAGGATGACTTACCATCTTCTTTACCATTTACATCTCCTGATTTATCTTTGGATGAATTACCTAGAACACAGAAGATATATAATTGAAGATACTTATACTCATTTCTTTTTAAAAAATATCGATTTTTTATATTAATGGTTATTATTATCAATTAGTAATAGCTATACAACAAAATAAAAATAATAGCATAATTATATTTTATTTTTTTTTCCATACAGCATTAAATGTTGCAATGTCTACTGTTTATAGCCATTTATTCATAAATTTAAAGCACCTTTATTCTTTCGAGCCGCTTTTCTGGCCGCTATGCGTTTGTTCAAAACATGCGTAAGATTCTTAGAAGATTTGTCCTCCTGGTTGTTTGTTGTGTTCTCTTCTGAAATATATTTTTATTAATGTTATCTTATTATGCACTACTAGTTTAAGTATGACAGTAAACATGTATTACATTATACATTACATAAATAGTTTTTTCCAGCATAGAAAGGGTGGGCAGAGAGAACCTTGTGTTAAGAAGCTCCATTCCCCAAAACACGCAAAATTTGCGACACATTCAGTGTTGAAAGTGCGGAATTCACACCAAGCAAGGAAATGATAATCTATCTATATTTATACTTATAACAAAATCGTAACGGCTCGGTGTTCCACTATATTGCTATAAATAATTGTTTTCTTTAATTGATTGAAACTTTACTATACAGATATTGTTCAAAATTATATTATTATTAGAAAATGAAAAAAAGGCAGATTAGTAAATTAACGTCGGGCACTGTTACTCTGCACTACATTAAAAAAATCAGCTTCATGCTGTACCCCACACACACGAGAGTAGGCAGTGGGAACCTAGTCTAGTCTAGGAATAGCATTAAGACACTCCGTTCCCCACTTTTCACCGAATTCTGGAGGCATTACATGTTGAGTAGAGGATGTTTGCCTGGACACCATGGCAAAGAAATGTAAATATAAATATAAATAAATATTTCAGCTCTTCGAGTGAGGATCGAACCCACAATCATTCTGTTTTACAGTCACACTTTGTGCCCCTACACCACGACTGGCCTCTTAGCACAACAATGAATAAACAAAAGGCGTTAAAATTTCACCATTAGGCGTTTTCCTCCGCACTAAAGCTGGGGGCTGAGGTCTGGACGCCGCCACAGGGAGAGAAAGATCTAGAAAATATTCCACTCTGTCTGACTGATGAAAACATTCCTGGCACTCTAGTGTCGATACTAGGAAACCTCGAAACACCTGTAATGGGAAATATATGGTAAATTTAGTGTTAATCTAATTCAATTAAATTAATTCTAGTTCTCGAGGCATTGCATGTAAAATGGTGGAATTGAAAATATTAAATATTTTATTTTCCCGTTTTGGATTAGAATCCACAACCGTCGCGCTTAGTCATACGTACAGGCTTGTGGAACTGCGATAATACGGTCTTATTTGATAAAGGAGACTGATGTTACTTATTCATTAAATATGAATATCTACATAGATAAGATCGATGGAAGAAGAAGGTAATGTAGATAATGAAGATTTCAAGACAGTGAAGATCTGGACATGCTAGTTGTGGTGGAAATATGTTTCCAAATGGATTAGGGACCTATTTTAGTTGAAAAAAATATTATTTTATTTATTTATATTTTAAAGTAATAATTTAGTTAAAATGTATTATATTATTTGTATTACCAGGGAGAGACATGAAAATAATTTATATGTTTAGGTACTACTGTCACATCATGCCAAAATGGGTTATAAATAAAATATTTTTCAGAAAATAAATGAACACACCTGTTCAGGTCTAAGCATAGTATCAGAGGCCTGTTGTCCGTAGAACTTCACCTTCTGTTTGACCTCTCCATCCACTTTGGCTGGGTCCACCTTGGAGCTCATGCCCAGGCTGCTTAGGATCACAGACTGATACCGTCGGAGATCTTCTGATCTGAAAAAGAAATGTTCTCTTAAAGTTATATAATAATTTAGGATATCCTAAAACATAATGCTATTTTTAGTTTGAAATAGAATATTTGTTTTATATAAATGGACCGGTGAAAATTTATTTCCTCGGTCCGGTAAAGAGGAAAAGCGCGGCGTTAAGCTCCGCCATTCAACAACAAAGCAATGCCTCTAGAAAAACGAAAGTGTCTTAATGGAAATGGAGAGTCTTAACACATTAGGTCCCTAGGTATCCTCTGACAACCATGCTATGTGCAATATACACCGTAAAAAAAAACCTGTTAAATATTGTACTGCCTGGGAAACAAGTGTCTCTATGTCTGATATGAATGATATTATATATAGATGTTTTTAGTTTAGATGATCTATTAAAGTACATACATCTTATAAAATCTATACTAATATAATAAAGCGGAAGAGTTTGTTTGTTTGTTCGTTTGAACGCTAAGATCTCTGGATCTACTGGATCAATTTACTTTGTTTTTGTTTTGTATGAAAGCTGTATTCTTCAGAAGTGCTATAGGCTATATAATATTACATTACACATATATACTAATAAATTAAAATATTTTCTAAGTTGACATGCAATTTATTCTGCCATATTAATAACAACCGTCGTCGCTACGCGACCGCGTTCGTTACCGCGTCATTTTGATATTCATCCTTATGAAAATAAATATAATAATCACTTTTAGCATTTCATCTAGATTGAAATTATATTTCTATAGAAATTATATTCTTATAT
>JAKRZM010001304.1:248442-260475 GCA_036379175.1 Heliconius cydno galanthus | reverse complement strand
TATATATATAAGAATAATGATAATAATTCAGATTTTAAAATCATGACTACACATGAAATTCAACTCTATTTTGAACATAATGTTTAAATACTTCATCTCCACTTTAGACCTAAATTCAAGACATTGTGTCTTTCCAGTTGAGGAAATGAAAATAATTCAGTCCCCTGCATGGTGATAGTGTCCACAACCTCAATCATTCACAACAAGTATTAAGTATCTGAGCCAAAATTTTCCCAGATTTGTATATTTTCTTTATACATTTTTCCATATCTACTATCTAATATTTCATTATATATTTTTAGTCATTATGTTGTCTTAAGATTATTATTTAAAAGTACATAGTAAATAAAATGAGGCAATACTTTTGATATAAAATTGAAATTAAAAAGAAATAAACATATTCCAATTATAACTTTATTTAAAAATTTGTATAGTTTTTTTTCTGTATCATATATAGCACAATAGGCAGTAAATAGCTAGTTATGAGAGTCTGTTCTCCATGAATTCCATAATTGTCCAGAGATTATATGTTGAGTGGGAGAACTCAATAATGCATTTTGTTACCAGTGCGAGGAAATTGAAATAATTTAGTTTCACATGGGAATCAAACCCATTACTAACAAGTGTACAGTCAGAATCACAAAAATTTGAAGTGTATTTTTCTTTCAAATTCATATTCATGATTGTTAGAGTTATTGCTACAGATGTTGATATTTAAAATTATGTTTTGGGACACCACATTACATGTGAAAATAGGTCAAACTAATTTTACATTCTATTTAGGTTGACTTAGAAGATATTTCTTTTTTTGCATAATATTTACACTTGTTAGAAACATTTGCACTAAATATTTTTTTCAATATTTAAGTTTTATATAATGGTGATAATATATATATCACTATGACAATGCCTATATTTATCATGTTTTGTTAATATCACACTGGGCTTAATAAATAAAAAGAATAAGATTAAGATATCTTGTCTATGTCAATGCTATAACTTGGTTGTTAAGGAAGTTAATAGAATTTCCTACAAATACAAGCTAATGAAATTTATGATTTTTTTAAGTACTCAAGAAAACAACATATTAAACTTACCTGCTTGTAATTCTGCTAAGGTCTCAGCCAAAGTTCTTGTTAGAGTTCCCCATTCTGCTAACTGCCCTGTTATTGGTGGAAGCTCCACTTCTTTGCCCTCATCACTATTGTTGTCTGCTTTGAGCTTCAATTTACCGCCTGGTAAAGTAAACCTCTCTCCAGGAGTTGCCAGCTCTTGAAGAACATTTAATAAATAAGGAGTTTGAACCAAACACTGCATCACAGAGTTGAAGAAACATGTGTTCCCTAAATTGGTCAATCCACGAACTCTGGGCAAGTTCAGAGCTATAGCCTTATCTTTGCCTTTATCTCGTGACATTGATTCTACTGGCATTGTTAATTCTAGTATTGGTCCTTGACTTTCAAGTGGTAAAGCTATAGGAGGTAATTTAGGATTGCTCGAGGCTTGCTTTTTCAAATATTCGATGCACTCATGGAGTTTTTTGGAGCTAGAGGCTGTGACTTCATTGTTACAATTGTAACAATAGATTTCCCAAGTAGTAGAGTTAGCAGTTAGAGCATGACAGTCAGAGTGCGGCGTATTAAAGTGGTTGAGGGCGTGTTTGTTCCGTGCTCGACCACATAGTTGGCTTCCGCATCGTAGGCACATCCATAACGTAAGGTCTTCTTCATAGTTAGGGTCGGCGACTTCGATCTTAGAACTCTTTTTGCACTCGGCACATTCTTTCTCGAAGCCAGCAGTTTTTAATGATTTTTTCAGTTTCGCAAGGTCCACAGCTTTAGCTACATGAGGACATGCGGACTTGATAGTTTCGTCGCACGATTCCGTGGATTCGTCTCCATTTTCACTTGGATCGCTTTGTCTCTTCTTTTTAACCATGGTCGCGCTAATCTAGGTTAGGATTCGCCTGCAACGTAATCAGATACTCATTTAAGAATAACTGCAACAGCACAAAAAGAACAATTTGACAAATCTGTGTCGATAACCATTGCACGCGTGACAACGCACATTCACTAAAAGAAAACCTTATTATTAGAAAGATATAGTGTGTTTAATAATTACGAATGTTATAAACTTACAATTACATGTGACACCTAATAATTATAATATTTCTAAGACGTCACGAATAATATAATATTTCTAATCTTCGAAATTTTGTCATAGAAGTAAACCACGGTCGTCCGACATTTTTGACAATGTTACCATTATATAAAAATACTATTTAAGACAAAGTGCACATTGCAAATAAAATCGATAAATTTTAATGAAATAGATTAATAGATCAAAGGATGGCAAATTGTTAAGAATCTAAGTCAAAATCTCTAAGCTGCCACCTGGCGGTGAATACAGTAATCAAATTTATGAAACGTCAACATGATATGATTTTCATTCGTGATGGAATTTTATTATCAACTTTGAAATTCCTATTGATTTAGTTATAATTAAACCATATTTTATAAATAAATACAAATAATTTAACAGTGATGTCATTACCGTGAAAATTTTAAACAATATGTAGTTTGTGAGTAATTATTCAATAAACGTATATCGAAAAGTCGTTGTGAATGATAATTTACAAGAAATATTAGTAAAAATGTCTTTACCGGGCAATGGCATTTTTGTGGTGCAAGGCGAGATGGCGATGCTGGTCACCGCCATGCGACGGAGCACCCGCTGGGGCTCACATTCTTTTCCAAACGAGGAGTATGACGTGCTCATGAGAACCTTCCAAGACTTGAAAACTATCTTAAACCAAGTGGACGACTTGCGTCTCTTAGATCCTGCGACTTACTTAGGTCCTTTCCTAGAAGTGATTAGAAGTAAAGAGACTACTGGACCGGTGACTAGTCTAGCTCTATCTGCTATACATAAATTTCTATCATATGGTTTAATCGGTAAGAATAAACTTATATGTTTATTTTGAGTAGCAATATTAGCAATTTAAGAATTGTAAAACAAAATGTGTTAAGGTTTACTGTTTTACAGATATGTATAAACAATGTACATTTTAATAATGCAATTATCACACAGGCAAAAACTTCACATATATAGAATTTTTTGTCAATTTATACTGCCTATAATATACACTGTTTATATTATTCTTATTAAATTGAATGTATTTTTCTTTATGTATATCACAGTAAAAATTATATTAAAAACAAATTTAAATTATATTTAAACTTTACAGAATTAAATTTCCTATTTAAATACTATTAGAGTGAGAACAGTCCAGTAATTACTTACATATTTTTAGACCCTACACATCCAAGTGTTCCTGCTACAGTGGAAGACATAGCAGATGCTGTAACTCATGCCCGTTTTGTTGGCACTGATCATTCTTCTGATGGTGTAGTTCTATTAAAAATATTACAAGTAAGTTTTGTGTAGGTTTAAATGCTAAACAATTTTCCCCACAAGTGATGGGTACTTTTAACTAACATTTCTTAGCTTCATCTTCAGAGGGAACCTAGTGTTAATTATGTTAATTCACTTTTATCACCGCTGCAGAGAAATTAAATAACTCATTCTCCTGAGTGGGAATCAAACTCACAAATATCATATTTGTCAGACTGTCACTCACGGTCCTACTGACTTGTTATTAATGTTAATAATTGTAATTTAATTTTAATATTAACATAATTGCATCAGTGCTTATGATTTATCTTATTTTATCTTATCATTATTTGCTTTATAAATGTTCTGCTTTTAAGTAAATTTTAGTTGAAAAATGTATATATATACTTTTTTTAGCAGTTTAATATTAGATACTACTAACACTATACTAGAGCACAACAACAATTCCTCTGAACAACTTTAATGATATGAAGGATATACACAAAATAAACTTAAAATACAATAAAGCACAAAAGACTAATATGAGGTTAACTCTTAAGGCTTCCTCTGCATACCTGGCTACATATAAAACCTAGTACTAATTACATAGTTGAGTACTGATTGAACCTACAACTGTTGCACAATACAGTACTACTATGAACAAAATACTATGGAAGTAGAAGTATATATATTGTCTATAAATATATGTAATGCATGTAATTTATATATTATATTGTAGTATATATATATATATACAGGGTGTCCCAGGAGTCAACGATAAAACGGAAACAGGTGATAGACCAAGTTGTGACAGTTGTGAGAAAAATATAAAAAAAAATCCTTGTCATGTATTTTTCATATTATATTGATTTTAAAATATATTGGAAAAACCGACACCCTGTGATGATTTTTCAAGTCCTAAGACTACAAATATTACCAGAAAAGTTCAGGTATCTTATATGTCCTGTCCGTCATGCACAAGTCTGGAGGCATCGATCACGATCTCCATGGTCGCTAAGCGTTGCCTGGGCTAAGTGGCGGGAGGTCACTGGTGTGGTCTGTGATCGCAGGATACTATCCAAACCTGTACTTTTCCGACTTAGGGGCTGACCCAGAACCTACAAGGATAGTGCTCAAGTCCGGGCTCTCGCAGGCCATATACTCGGTCTTTGACACATTGCCAATATGGATTTCATTTATGGAGAATGGTTATGTAACGCCAATGCTGCAGCTAGAATGTATCGGAAAAGATACCAAAACGCTGAAAGTCATCCCGATTATCGTATATTTCGATTTTTCTCTCTTCAACAAAGAAGTAATCCAGCAAGTATCGTACCATTTCGGAATCCAGATTAAATGCGCAAACTTTTAAAGTTACTTGCAAAAACAGTGTAGTACATTTTTTTTATAGTACAGTCGGTTAAAGTTGGGTGTAGTAAATATTTTGAATTTAATGTTTGGCAAAAACAGCACATTTTATTGAAAAGTGATGCAGGTATGTTTCAATCTTCAACTCACAGAACAGTAATTCACAGAAGGGTCACTCATGATTATGAAAAATCATCACAGGTGTCGGTTTTTCCGATATTTTGTAAAATCAATATAATATGAAAAATACATGACAAAGATTTTTTTTTATATTTTTCTCATAACTGTCACGACTTGGTCTATCACCTGTTTCCGTTTTATCCTTGACTCCTGGGACACCTGTATATATATATGTTGGACATAGGCCTCTCCAATGGCACGCCCGCAGAGGACGAGGACAGGCTGATGATGATGATGATGATGATGATGATATATATATGTACTTTTTCTATGGTATCGTTTCAAAATTGTAGTATTTTTTTAGGTTCTTCGTACATTGATGCTGAGTCCTGAAGGTGCGATGTTGACTGATGAGAGTGTTTGTGAAATTATGCTCAGCTGCTTCAGGACATGCTTTGAAACAAGACTGACAGGTAAAAAATTTTTTATGATAAAACTCATTCTATAAATATAAACCATAATCTATTCTAATTGGACAAATGTTTACTTTCGTAATCTGGACATCCACTAAGAAGGGATTTTGAAAAATGTTAACCCTAAAGGGGTGAAATAAGGGTTCAAAGTTTGTATGGAAAAAAAATTAAATCGGCACCGATTTTTATAAAATTTTAAATTTAGATTTTTAAAAGTATTTAATTGAACACATGTTTCATGGTTTTCTAGAATTCACCCCCTAAGGATGCAAATATGGGGTTGAAAGTTTGTATGGAAAAATCTTCAAATCGCCACCGTTTTTATAAAATTTGAAATTTAGACTCTTAAAAATATTTCATTGAACACATGTTTCATGGTTTATTAGAATTCACCCCTAAATAAGCTAGCGAAGCTGCGCGCGTCCGCTAGTACTATATATATTTAATTACACAAGAGAAATAATTTTTACATTTTTAAATATAAATATATAAAAATATATATATTATTATTAAAATTGTAACATATATTTAAAATTACATATATTTATTATGATGATGAAATATTGTGAGTTTTAACTATAATTTTAATTACTTATCAGAATAGAATTTACTTTTCATAATGTATAAAAAATATTGTTTTAGAGCTCCTTCGCCGCAATGCTGAACAATGTCTAAGAGATATGACGCAGCTGATCTTCATGAGACTGCCGCAGTTTCCACTGGAAGATAGTGCCACTAACTTCACCACTGTGGGTCTTTCTTTAAAAAGACGAGATAAGTCTGCAAAAAAGAAGGCTACAGCTAGCAGTAAGATTGTTAATTTTATATTTTTTTTAATTTATATTTAGTAAATGCAATTTCTTACGATTATTTTTTTCAATAATAATATGGTAAAATTGTAATAAACTAACCCGCAACTGTAAACGTGACAGGTTGTGGGTTCAATTCCCATTTAAAATTTTATTCATTGTATCATGCAGTATGAGTTATTTCAGAGTTACCTACCTTAAAATGTGCCTTGTGTCACAAATCTTAGTTATTTGAATTTGACCATGGAAACAAAACCTCGGTTAATAATTTATTAAACATGCGAAGTATAAATGAATAGAAAAGCTGAATAAACTAATTTAATATCGTGTTTTCCTCTATTCTCAAAAGATGGCGTTGTACGTATCTGAATCGCGCTATCATTGCGTTCAGTGTTTTCTAATAAATATGTGAATCATATACAGGATGTTTAAAAAGGGTGCTCGCCGCTTGTATAGCGCGCGCGCTGTTGCGGGCGCGCGGGGTATGGTCATCAAGACATACCCAGCACGTTATTTTTGTGGAGGGAGGCTGTTGGTTACCCCTTATGTGCCGGCGCCTCCTGCAAGAATACACTTACAGTAGAAACTCGATTAACCGGACAAATTGTTGTCGTTAGTCATTCGGATAATCGAATGTATAAATGCAATGCTAATTTTGTGCAGATAGATGCACCACAAAATTGTAATACGTACATTAAATTTTCAAAAGCAACAATCGTCAATCAACAAAAATCAACGTATATTACGGAATTATTAACATTTTCCAATATAATATGATTTATACACATGTAAATTACGTACGCATTTATGTACATATAATTTTTCTTAGATTTAATTATAAAGGATGACTATCGCGGTTGATAGTCCGGATAATCGCGAATCCGTATAACTGAGGGCCGCATAATCGAGTTTCTACTGTATTTATATATTAGAAAATTATTGTAAACTCGACGAACTCTATTTTTTATGGGATTTCCACTGAAAGATAAAGAAGTTTGTAGAACAGATATAGGCAATTTTTAATCCCGGAATTCCCGCGGGATCGGGATTTACGCAGGGAAAACCTATAAACCCAAATTTATTAAGTGCATAACAGTATAGATAACTAGCTTCACGCTGTATCCCGCACACAGCAGGGTAGTAAAAGGGAATATAGTGTTAAGACACTGCATTCCCCATTTTCCACCGAACAATACCATAGCCGTGTAGATAACCATACAACACTAACTAATCAATTATAATTAATATAATACTAATATACACTTATATATAATTTAAGGCCGTCAAAATTAAAAGCATAGTAAAGTATAACATATATAGTATATTTTTATTTGTATAAGTCTATAAATTTGAACATAAAATAAATAATGAATACTTTTATTTCACAAAAACTTAAATAATGACATAATATATATACAAGCATGGTTGGGTTCACTATAGGCAAATAACTATTAGTATGTTTCAATGTCAACAGACACAAGTACTTTGGAAAGGAAATCGTCAATCACAGAGCAACCTGTCGACAATGAAACGGAAGTGGAGAAGCCGAGTCCCGTGCAACAGCATAAGTTAGTATGAAAATAAATTTATTTTGTTTAGATAATTTGTTTTTTAATGTTTAGATAATATATTTTAAATTATATTAAATTGACACCTATTGTGTTAATAATATTGATTTTGTGATTAATAATATATTAATTTTGTGTATAATAATTTTAGAAAAAATGAGCGCGAGGGCCTTAATCTTTTAAGGCCCTCGTGACGCAGTACTTCACAGCGTCTGTCGTAAACGCGACGATTATAGGTTCAATTCTCACTAGAGGGAATGAATTATTATTTTCACGTTGAAATGATAAAGTGCAATGTTGAGTTCGGCCACTCCAAGTCTCGAAAATTATACAAAAAGTGGAAAGAAAATGTCTCAACACTAAGTTTACCTTTTTTTCGTCTGATTGATTACCTTGCTATATGCGGGATACAGCGAGAAGATTAAAAAATATTATTTTACACTAAAATCCACATATTTTTTACAGCCAAGACAAAAACCTGTTAAACGAAGCGGAAATAACGATAGAACCTGTGGACTCCGTTAAGAGTCCAAAAAAACACACTCGCCACTCATCAATGGACCTGGCCAATGAAAATGCGTCCATTACCCAAATATTAGAAAAGTGTGTGAGTAATACTGAAACTGAATGTAGTGAGGAGGTGAAGAAGAGCGAGGAAGAAGAAGTACAGGTGGAAGGTTAGGAAGTATATTTTTTAATTATGGTTTGAGTGGTATGGTTTTTTTAGATTTTTTTATATGTTTGAATAGAGCAAAGAGAAAATTTATAAAACAAACTATTTCCACCTGTCCGCCCAAAATGAGGGTTGTTCTTAGCGTGTACATACTGTTCATTTGTTTCCATGTAAGTGTTAAAGTTTGTTAATTGTAATTTACTATAAACTCTACATTTCAGAAGTAAAAGAAGAGGAGCCACAAGAAAAAGAAGAAATTCAAACAGAGAATGTAGAGAAATTAGAAGAATATGTGAATCATAGAGGAATAAGATTTACCCCGCAAGATGAGTCACTTAACTTACAGCCGTATGGACTTGTTTGTGTTCGAGAGTTGTTTAGGTTAGTTAGTGTCTAGTGACCAGATAAGATGGTTGTAGGTTCGATTCGAGCAAGTTGTAGAACATAACGTTAAAATATCAAAAGATAGTTTTTATTATTAGTTTTTAACAATATTAGATCGTAATTTATATACGTATTTTTTTTTATTTTTATAATATTCTCAAGATTAAAATATTTAGGTCACAAAAGTTTTGTGTGCTGTTTTAGGTAAAAATGATTTTCTAATATAAATTATAGGTAAACGAACTTCAGGATATTTTTTTAGATTGTAGATTATATTCTGTAATGCTGTTGCCGTTTGCTAATTTGGTTCCTTCTTAGAAATCATTCACTCCTCTTCTTATTACTACTTATACTAAAATTGTAACATTTTTTTAAAAATTCCAGATTCCTAATATCCCTCTGCAATCCATATGATAAACAGAACACAACGGAAATGGTTCAGCAGGGTCTTGCACTGATATCCACCGCCCTAGAAGTGGGCGCCGACCACATAGCACATAGACCGTCTTTGTTATACTTGTTGAAAGATCCATTGTGTAGGAATTTACTTAGTGTGAGTTTTTAATATTTTTTAGTGTAGGTTTTTGTAACATAAGTATGTTAAAAGCAATATTTAAAAACGTATTTTGGATTTATATTCGCTCCTCGTTGAATTATCAAGTTTTAATGAATTGTGTCGAATTTCTTATACTATTGTTTTAGTAAGTTTATTTTATTGGCATCTCTTTTATTCTAAATACAACTTTTTTGTAAAATTAAATTAATACAAATTAAACAAATATTCAATGTAATATTATTTTTTATTTCAACAGTTTAATATATATATATTTTATGTTTCAGTTACTAGACACAGAAAGAATACCAATATTCGCTCTCGATCTACAAATCTGGTTCCTACTCTTAGAAGCGCTCCGAGTCCACCTCAAATACCAAATGGAGGCGTTCTTCAAGAAAATCATAGAATTAGTATCCGCCGACACTACTAAATCAATTTACGAATTAAAAGAAATACATCATATCGCATTAGAAAATTTAGCTCAAATATTCAGAATACCAGGCTTATGTACTGAGTTATATTTAAATTTCGATTGTGATATATATTGTACCAATGTTTTCGAGGAATTAGCTAAGTTATTATCGAAAAATGTTGTTTCGTCAACAGCTTACAACATACATACAATGTCGTTAGAAGCCATATTGACTATAATAGAGGCGATAGAGGTGGGCACAATGCAGAAAGAAATAGAAATAGTAGAAAATAATGAGAGAGAGAGAGAAATAGAGCCTCGTCACGTTACTTTAGAGCTAGGTGGTATGGATGATGTATCGGTGGTCAGTGACCACGTGACACACGATATTAGTCAGTACTTTAGTGGTGGTAGAATGAGTAGATTGAAAGTGTCTACGGATTTGCCGTCTGAAGCTGAATTGGACCATGTTAGGGATATGAAAAAGGTTATTATTGCTGGTTTTTTTGGGTTATTAATTGGGACTTTAAGGTTGGGCTTAAATATTAAAGTTTTTGACAATTGAGTTGTTAATAGTTATTTTTTGCTTGGAGAAACACAAAATAATATGACATCGTTATTGGTTAATTTAAATAAAATTGCATGCTCCATTTTTTGTACGCTTAGTATCTACTTCCAGTACACTAAATGTTGTGTCCCAAACCTAAGACAAACTTGCACTAAAACTCTTCCATTTTTTTTTATTTTAATACATATTTTGTTTACAGTGGGTAACTCAAGGAACAGAATTATTTAATCAAAAACCCGAACGCGGTATAGAGTTTTTAATGGAGCACGGTGTGTTCACAACCCCGCTCGACCCACACCAAGTGGCCATGTTTTTAAGAGAGAACCCCGATTTAGATAAGAAACAGATTGGTATGTATCATATATTGCTTTATTTGTTGTTCCGTTTTTTTTGTATATAAATGTTTCTGAAATTTGTCACACACATTCTGTGACAAATTTTCAGGGCACTCAAGTAATGATGCAATACTAGTGTAAAAAATTATCAAACATATAATTGTTAAGAGCTTTTATATGTCATTCTTAGTAATGGTATCTATCAGTATTTGTCGTATTTTCAGGCTTCTACTTTTTAATTAATTTATTTTTTATTCAATTTTTTATTCAATTTAGAAAAGAAATTATATTGTTTTAAGAAAAAATAAACAACATTTTTAAAATCCCCAGGTGAATACATCTGTAAACGTTCATCTCGAGACGAGGACTCTGGCCCCAGCATCCTCACAGCGTTCGCGTGCTCCTTCGACTATACAGGCCTTCGCCTTGACATAGCACTCCGCCACTACCTCGAGACATTCAGGCTGCCCGGCGAGGCCCCCCTTATATCGCTCGTCATGGAGAAGTTCGCGGAGAGATGGCATGTTAGTAATAACAATAATACACACACACAAAACCTTTACCCAACCATATCTGAATAATCATATATGATGAAAAAGAAACATTCTGTGTTAAATTGTTGTATTGTTGTAAAGGTAATTGATCTCAAGGCCTAATTTCGTTGAAAAATATTTTAAATTGAAATTTATTTGATTTTTTTAATAAGTAAATCGACAATAACTATTAACAAAATTGAAATTCCATTCATATATAATTTAATCCAGAGCACAAACGGCGAGCCGTTCGCGAACACGGATGCTGCGTTCCGCCTCGCGTACGCCGTCATCATGCTCAACGTGGACCAACACAACAATAATGCTAAGAAAATGAACCCGCCCATGACTGTTGAAGACTTTGTGAGGAATCTGCGAGGCTGTAATGGTTCTGACGACTTTGAACAACCCATGTTGGAATCTATTTATCATGCTATTAAGTGAGTGGTTTAATATTTTGTTTTATTTTTTAATTAAGGGTATGTATGTATGTATGCCTATTTCTTTAGTATAGCTTATAATTTAAACAACTAGAATGATTGACATCTTTCGTCAGAATAGTACTGATAGCGACATAGGTTATATAATTTCCAATAGTACCCGCAATTAAAAATTAAACTGGCGACATTTTTTTTCTAATAATGTACTAATTAAAGAGCCAATATTCACAATTCTACCCAGAAACGAGGAAATGGTAATGCCAGCGGAGCGCGTGGGTCCACTGCGTGACGCGTACCTATGGCGCGCCCTGCAGCGGCGCGCGCGTACCGCCGCGTACCGCGCCGCGCCGCCCCGCCCGCACGCGCTTCACGCGCGCCTGCTGCCGCCCGCCGCGCCGCCT
>JAKRZM010001304.1:212798-248068 GCA_036379175.1 Heliconius cydno galanthus | reverse complement strand
AGTATAACATAGGCACGCACACACTTACCTGTCAAATCGGAAACGTCGCACACGTATGTGTGCGTCACACGAAATACAGGTATGGATAAAAATCGTGAAATGAAAAAAAAATCCTACGTCCAAACTGTTGAGGTACCTTGATTAATTTCTTAGGTGTGGGTTTGAAATATATTACCCTATATGCAGTTTCAATAAAAGAAGCGCTGTCTCTTCCACCTGTATAATGCCCTTATTACTATGCCTCGATCGTATCATTTAATGATGTGATTATTATTTTTAAGTAAATGAATGAAGTAATATTTTGTAAATAGGATAAAATAAGACATTGTAATGTCCACAATCTATATACTATATACCTGTTTTTTTTCTGTTTAACAGGGGTATCTTTAGGACAATCAACCAAAGCACAATTGGCCCTCCGGCGTGCGTGTGCTGTGGCGGCGCGACACGCGGATTACATTCGGGACGCTTGGAGACATCTTCTGGAGATACTTACTGCGTTGTTTGTTGGACGACTACTACCTAAGGTAGTAGAGGCTAAAAAAAGTATTTAAAAAAAGAACAATCTAATATGACACTATAAGTTAACTATAAGTTAAATATTTCAATATTTTGCCATACTTTAAAAATATTTAATTTCGTGTTACAGTGTCTCATAGAAGCGGAAGATTATTTAGCACCCGAAGGCAAAGTGTCGCTCATCCGCGAAGTGGCAAGAGGATCGGATAGCGGGTTGCTTTCCAGCATATACTCTTATATAGCATTGGGAGAGAGTTGTAAGTATATTTCCTTAATTATTGTTTTTTGTACTGTGGCATTTTAGTACTTTAATCAATAAAGGATTACTTTATTTTAAATCAGCTCCACGCTACGAACTTCGAGGAAATAGCCCATTTCCGGTCTGCATTATCTGCTCTAATTGCTAACAAATGCTTTGACTCAATGCCGCATTTTGTCTATCAGAGCGATAATATTAACATAATAAATTCCCCGAATGGGGAAAACGAAACCCGGGAACCTTTGGCTACTCTATATAGATATTATATTAGAGTAGTAAAGCTAAACAAACATATTATAAAACAATTTATAACTCGTATTTTTTATTATATTATAACATTTTCACAGCCATCCGAGCACCGACACCGCACGAGAGAGCACTAATAGACACAGCCACAGAATGCGTCGCACAATGTAATTTCCCCGGACTGCTCATTAGTGAGACCAAGTTCTTGCAACTGGAGAGTTTACAGGTGTTTAGTTGTTTTTATTTACATTTTACATAGAAATAACAGTATTTTATTCGAAATATGTGATAATCAATGTTAACTCTTTGCTTATTTTATAGGTTAAAGAGAGATTCTTAGAAAGATCCCTCCTTTCAAGAAAAGGATAAAATTTTTAAGTATAATTTTTTTCTTGTCTTTAAAAAAGTTGATTAATTATTTTACACGAATAGGTATTATTTTTTCATTACAGCGTTTTTATATACAAATTTTATGAAAATATATTTTTAATATACATTTTTAATAGAAGAAACAGAGAATAAACAAAAAAAACTACTTGGCTAGTAGATTAAAGTACAATATATTAATATTCTTTAATATATTAATATGAACGAAGAAAAGTAAAAAATGTTCTAGGCTCGTGAGGGATTTGAACCCCCGACCGCCACTACTAACAGATCAGATGGGTGCTCTAACCGCTGAGCTAACGAGCCGTTGTGTTAATAAACTCAAATTTGCCATGTATATTTTCCGATATGACGTCATCAATACAATAATGACAATGTCGTCTTTTTAGTACTAACTGACAAGCTAAACGCGGCTTCGCACGCTTAAACGTGTTGTTATATTTTGAATTATAAAAAATCTTTACATAAATTGTGGCCTTTGTTATTCTGATGCATGTATAAGCTGTATTATTGTACAGTTTCATCTAAATCTGTTCAGTAGTTTTTGGTTGAAAGTGGAACAAACATTAATCTTCACAAACTTTGACATTTATAATATTTTATGGTATATGTTTAATAATTTAAAATTATAGTGATAAACTTTTAGAGAAAAAGTAATCAAATTCTAGGTTGTTTTTTAACTGCATATATGACACATTCATACCAGGGATGGTAAAGGAAACCTTATGTTAAGACTTCGTCCCCCGCTTTTCGAGATATTGCGTTTTTAGCGGCGAATCTCAACGCCGTGTCATGTCTTCTTTCCCACCAGAAAATTGAAAATAATAATTCCTCCAAACCAGAATCAAAAACAGGACCATCGCGTTAACATTTTTAAATTATCATGTTGACTCTAGAAGCTACTAGTAATTTTTGGTTTTATTTTTTTTGTAATATAATTTATTGTTCTTGTTAATACAAACATAAAATTGTACAAATTACAGGAGTTAATTCGGGCAATGGTAGCGGCTGGTGCTCCACCGGATGCGGAGAGCTTACAAATGAATCCACAATTAGAAGATATTACTGTATTCTTTTTGGAGTTGTTGGTGCAGACACTTGTACAGAATCGGTAATTTTTTTTAAATAGTAATAATAATAATGAATTTTTCTTGGTTTTACAAAATCGTTGATTTAAAATCGATATCGGATAACAATTAGAAAATACTTTACGGTAATTTATATATAATTTTTGAGATAAATATTTTAACTTTGTATAACTTGTTAATGTTAGTTTTGTTAAGTAGAAATTATACTAGTATCAAAATCGTGCGACATTAGGTGCTCTTAAAATATAATATTTTCAAATGAAAATATTAAACTAAACTCATTTTGGTCCTAGTTATCTTTATAATAACATTACTTTACTATCAATAAATTTATATAACAGGGATAGGTTAGGCTAGGTATTCAGTTTCTCATTCTTCGCCGATTTTTCCGACACATTGCATGTTAAGTAGCGGAACTCCACATCTTTGTCTTGTTACTTGGGTGAGGAAATCAAAATATTAAATAATTCATCACTCTGAGTAGGAATCGAACTTACAACTGTCGCGCCGCTGTACCACTGTGCCATGGCGGTCTCTAATATAATGTATAAAACATTTAATACTTCAGAGACCGAGCAATGTCAGTATGGGACACCGCAGGTCCTCACACAGAAGCTGTAATCCGATGGGCAGGTACCCGAGGGGGGAGTGCCAACAGTGGAGGGGGAGGAGGGAGCTGGGCCCTGTCGCGGTCTTTGACGGCGCTACTGCGCTTAGCCGCGCGGCTGATGAGATGCGAGGCGTGTGCGCCGCCGCTGCTGGCGCATTTGACTCTGTTGTACAGACTGCCGTACAGATTGTTCTATCAGCAGGCGGATGTGGTAAGTGTATTTGTGTTTATGTGTGTATGCAAGAATAGTAAGAATTTGTTGGGATCTTGGAGAAATCATTGACAGCTTTACTGCGTTAAGCTACGCGTGGATGACAGCACACCTGGCTCCCCCATTCTTATGTTCATGGTTGTATACTGTTCTGTTAGCAAGTTTAATTGTTATGTTTGTATACATAATTATATATATGCATGGTGTAGTGATTATGTTATTTAATAGATTTATAGTAATATTTATTTTGTGACTGTTCAAATACTGTCTGCAACAAAAATCACTATTTTTAATAAAATTTTGTGATCTAGTAAAAAATACATTTAAGATAATAAGCAATACATGCGACCATAAAGAAATTATAATTGAAGACTCCCTTCCAGATATCGTGTGGGCTGTACGAGTTAGTGAAGACATCGGCGCAGAACGTGCACAGCGCGCAGGAGTGGGGCGTGCTGCTGGCGCTGCTAGCGGCAGCGGGCGCGGGCGCGTGGCCCCGCACGCCGCCGCACTCCGCTGCACACCATTATAATACTGGTGTGGAGCTTTATGCCTTTTTTATATATAGCATTGTAGACGAAGAAAGGAGGACGTTATTTAAGGACTTTTTTTTAATATGGCATGAACGCCGATTTTGGAACATTTAGAAAACACAACACTGCATTTGTTTTTCAAATTTAACATAATAATTCATCAGAGGTCTGCATAAGGAATCTAGTGTTATGGCACAGAATTTCCTATTTTTGCAACTTTGCCTAAATTTATATTTTAGAATAGGGAAATTAAAATAGGTTTGATATAATCGTTTCCCAGAATAAACTCTTTTCAGAGATTTTGTTTATATATGCCAGGTTCAAGTCGGTCTGAAGGTTCAGAAGATGAAAGTGAAAGACAACCCACCAGCATTTCGTCAGAGAGCGAGCTCTCACACTCCCCGCAAACACAGGGTTGGATACTTGTAAGTTGATATTGAATAATAAAGTCTACAATTCTTTGGAGTATTAAAATAAAATAAATGTTATGATAAACAAAAATATACCGAGTGATAGCCACTGCGCTCCTTTTACAAAATATAGAGTAAAATATTTCAAACCAGTACCTCAAAAAAAAATCAAGATTCTTCAACAGTTTAGACGTAGAATTATTATTTTCATTTAATGATTTTTATATACATATACTGCTACGTGTGAGGCAGTAATTAATATTTTAATGAATAGGCCAATGACGTAAACTTCTACTACCACAAAAATACTACTAAACGTTGCCGATCTGCCACTTTTCAATCAAAAAAACATACCCGAACCAGAAAGGAATATCTCTCTATTTATTATTTTTATGGAAAAGACAAGAACAACCATCGTACGGGTCATCTGATGGTAATTGTTCATCGCCGCTTATGACCCCGTGTAACACCAGACTGCCGCACAATTACGTTTATTTTGTAATAAAATTTCGTTCGTCTGCGACATTGCCACTTTGACAGGTTATTGTCTGTCTGTTAAGAATGACGTTTTCCATACAACGTGACATTGGCGAAATGAATTGTGCTCAACTGGCACGCTCGAAACGCCATATATCGAGAAATCAATCAATCAATCAAGAATGACGTCATGACGTCATGACGTCATTCTTAACAATTGGAGTTTATATAATATTTTACTAAGATAATTTTATTATTTATTTTGTTTGAAAATATTTTTTTAAACTTTTTGGCAAAATCTCAATTATAATATTAAGCTTATATAGAGTAGTTAGAATTAAAACTAGCTTTTATTTAAAGTGGTCACGATAAACACCTTGTACCTTTTTTGTAATAATTTTATTCACCACAGGTAAAGAACAACACTAGTCCAAACCAAACGGAAGCCAACACAACTCTCTCGTCCCTCGAGGCGGAGCTGTCCCAAGTGTCGCTGCGTGCGCACCGCGCGAGTGCCCTGGCTCGCTGCGCGGAGGCGCTGGCGCTGGTAATCCGCGACGTAGCGCACGTGACGCCTCACTCGTGCCGCGCCGCCGTGCGCGCCGTGCGCCTGCTCGCCGCCGCCACGCTGCACGCCGGTCAGTCACCCACGATCACGAAGTCTTTTTACACTAGGCTCCCAGATTCTCACTTTCTACTATGGAATACAGCATGAAGCTAAAACAAATAAGGCTGGACATCATAATGATGATTATGTATATATATCTATATACATTCCAGGTAAAACCAACAAAACAGACGACGACAGATCTCGCAGTCGCCGCCGGCGAAGTGACTCCAGCGATGACGAAGACGCCCTCGATCACTACCACATGGTCAGCATTCAGGTATTGCTTCGCGTGGTATTTAAAACTGCTTACAATTATAGTACGGTCGACAAGTCGTAGCTGCCCTAAAGCTAGGAAAGATAATAATCGAAGTAGGAAAAAAATTTAGACTTAAATTTGCGCCGCTATTGACAGCTAACTTCAGGGCAGCACGTCATCGGCTGTACTGTACACACGTGCACACCTTTTAATTAAACAAATTTTGTTCAAAATTATTTGTTAAGATTAAAGATGCAAGAAATAAAAGGCTTTTTATTTTATTTATTTATTACCTATCTATAAATAGGTACTAAAATAAAATTAAAAGTTTTATAGCGAATTTTGCCAAAATATTTATTTTAAGTAGCTTACCTGAAGCGTTAAAAATAACTGCTAACTAGCATATTAAAAGTAAAACATAGAGATAGCATATTACAGCTATAAAATGAATTGCTATTAAAATTTTATATATTTAATGAACTTGTTTTACTAAATCATAGAGACACTGTTAGTCAACTTCTATTGATTTATAATAACATTAATATGTATTGTATACTATTATTATACTCATATAAGCACTATGCAATTAGCTAGCTTTGCTGTATCACAAATATTTAATCAAATTGTATTACTATTGTATTTATTTTAATTAATTTTCTAAGATTTAACTATTATACAAATGTGTTTTTTATTTCAGCTACTAGACCTAATGCATACGCTACACAGTCGCACTGCGCAGATATTTAAATGGTGGAGAGACGAAGCGGATCAGGGACAAGGTGATTTATTTACACTATAATAGAGAAAATAGAAAACTTTCCGAATTTATACAAACAAATAACAATATGAGGCCAGCTTTAGCGCACTGACTACAAACGCAACACTTTGCAAGTTCTAATCCCACTTAAGAAAATGAAATATTTAATATTTTCCGCTACTCTACACGCAATGCCTCCAGAATTCAGCGGAAAATGGGGAACGGAAGTTATTGTCTTAGCACTAGGTTCCCTCTGCCTACCCTGCTATGTGCCGGACACAGTGTGCAGTTAAATGAAATAAGAATATAATTTAAAATGAATGTTTAATTCAATGACACATAACATACTGAAATAAATTAAAAGCAATAAGTATATTATGCTTTCCTTTTTTTTATCTTGGTAGTTATTACTAAATGTTTAATTTAATTATTTTTCATATAAACAGCTGAAGAATATGATTTGTGGGAAGTGGCTTGGAAGCCATTATTACAAGGAATTGCAGAATTCTGTACTGACAGGCGGAAGCAGGTAATTTTTAAAATTTATAAAATATACTATAGTGTGACGCCAGTCGTGGCGCAGGGGCACAAAGTGTAACTGTAACGCGACTGGTTGTGGGTTCGATCTCCACTCGAGAATCCTCAATTGCCAAATAACATATTTATTTAAATTCTTCGCTCTGGTATCGATGCCTAGGTTCTACCATTCAACACGCAATGCTTCCAGAATTCGGTGGAAAGTGGGGGCGAAGTTTCTTCATACTAGAATTTCTCGGCCCATCCTGCTACATACAGGATACAGCGGGAAGCGGGAAACTTTAATGTAACTATCACTGTCACAGGTAGCAAACAGCGCCATAGCGTACCTCCAGCGGGCTTTGCTGGCGCCGGCGCTGGCGGCGCTGGGCGGCGCAGGTTGGGAGGCGTGCTTCCACCATGTCCTGCTGCCGCTGCTGGACGCGCCCCCGCGGCGCCCCGACGCCGCCGCGCGCGCCGACACCGTCATGTGCAAGGTACGACGACCCCGCGCAGATGCAGCGGTGATGGTTATATAATTTCTACCTTTAAAGACACAAAGTCCTGAAAAAATTGTTGTTCCCATTTCTACGAAAATTTATTAACCCTTAACGGAGTATAATGCTACTTTTCTTTGTGTTTATACAATTATATGTATCATATTAACCACTAATATTTCTATAATATTTTTTCACACTATCTATCCAGGTGTTTCTCCAACACCTCTCGGCACTAAGCGGTCGTCCATCGTTCGCATCCCTGTGGTGCAGAGTAGTGCGTGTCCAAAGAGCCCTGCTCGCGGCGCCGGCGGAGCCCTTGAGGGAAGCAGCGTTGGAGTCACTCAAGAATATGTTGCTTGTTATGCATTCTGTTAAGGTATGTTAGTGTTTGTATTTACACATAAAATCAAAGTCAAAGACTTTTATTCAAAGTAAGAAGTTTCATGGTTTAGTTTTTAAACTTCAAATTTACTACCAGTTCAATAAAGTTCATGCCTCAGACTGAGACGAACCAGGCTACAAAATTTATATTTCAAATCAAATTTATACAAATACACATTTCATTATTTGTGACATACCTTTGCAATAGACTGGAGCGAGCATTTCATCCCCAAGGCGTGTTGTCATTTATTTGGTAATAACGACGATAACGACGTACAAATATGATAAATATATTTTAAAAGGATTGTGCTTAAAAAAAAAAAAAAAAATTATTCGTCTTAATAATACGGTAATATACTATATAAATACAACGATAATAAAGTATACAGGGTGGAAGAGGCAGCGCTTCTTTTACTGAAACTGCATATAGGGTAAAATATTTCAAACCCAAAATTAAAAAAAATAATCAAGGTACCTTCGTAATCAACGGTTTCGACGTAGGATTTTTTTTTCATTTCACGATTTTTATCCATACCTGTATTTCGTGTCACGCACACATACGTATGCGACGTTGCCGCTTTGACAGGTAAGTGTGTGCGTGCCTATATTATACTTTACAAATGGCATTTTATTTTAAAACGATAATTTTATTATTTATTTTGTTTGAAAAAAAAACTTTTTCATTTTTGAGAATTATTTTTTTTCCGAATTATATTAGGCTTTTATAGAGTAGTTAAAACTGTGGTTTCATTTAAAGTGGCGCTGACAATTCCACCCTGTATATATTTTATTTCATGATTTTTTTGTTTCCTTTGTTTTTAAACTATGTATATAAATTATATATACGGTGTGTTCAAATCCTATCCACATTTCCTCGTATAAAAAATCGAAAGTTAAGATTGTTCATATTTACAATTTGTTGATATATTCCAGATATTCAGTAACGGAGATGGTTACAATGAACTGTGGTACATCACATGGGACATTATAAGCGAATTTCTACCAAATTTAAAAGAAGAACTGTTTCCTGACGGTATTTACTTTTTCTATTAACTAAAATAGTTCTTTCTAAATGTTCATGTAAAGAATATATGATTACCTTCAAAAGTTATAATTTGAATAATTTGAGTATCTATATATATATTTTAACAAAATATTTGAATTATTTTTTTTTAATTTATAATTTTCTTAACAAAATCCGTACTTAAAAAACCTTTCCCTTGTTTATTGATATGTAAACAATATTTCTGTTATTTACAGCAAATGACAACATGAAACACTCTACACAATCCCTTCCCACTCAAGTACCAAATATACCACTTATTCCCATTGTACCAGTCAGTAGTACCAACATACCCAACATACAAACACAACAACAAAAACAACAACCAACACAACAATCGCCAACAAACGTCCCAACTAAGCTTAATCCCATACAATCTCCTAACATATTAGTCGGGTCCAACAGTTTGACCCAATCACCCAACATGTTGGTCCAATCGCCGAATATATTGGTCCAATCGCCGAACATGCTAGTGGGCCAGTCGGCCAACATGTTGGTGAACCAACCGCCAATAGTGCGCCCGGTAGCGGTGAGTGGAATGGTGCCAATACGAAATTCGCTTTATGATCAAAGTGGATTGACGTCTTCTGTGCTCTTGCAACCTTTGAATGAGGTGAGGATTTTTTATGATATATTAGATATGTTATTATTTAATGTTTTTTTTTATTTCACGCTGCATCCCGCTGTAGGATAGGCAGAGGGATCCTAGTGTAAATACATTACTTCATCTAATTTTCGAGACATTGCGTGTTGAGTACCTTGACTCAAAACGGCGCTTTATCTTGTAACCAGTGTAAAGAAATTAAAGTAATTAATTAATTTTTGTGAATGTGAATGTAGTCCACAACCCACCCTATGCCACAGCGTCACGAGGCATTCGCATATTGATTAATTTTTAGAATGAATTTATGACAGTTGATTTTATTGTATATGGTGTTTTGAATGTATTTTAACATAAAGTTAGCTTTGCTTAATACTTTGCCACATAATAAAAACTACTATGATTGACAACTTTTTTAGTTATATACAATTGTTTTAGTTTGTTTTTCAGTGTCAGTTTTAGTTTATTTTTGGAATTTCACATTGGAAACATGGAAATAATTCCCTAACATTTTGCACCAATGAAATAAAATAGTGAATTGAACAATACAATTGATGAATTTAATTTATAGTAATTTTTTTATGGTACATGTCTTAAATATATTTAAAAATATGTTTTCATTACATTAATGCAGATGATATCGACACCGATCGGCATTTCCATACAAAGTCAGCCACCGACAATCTACCGTGAGAAAACAAACGAAGAACCCCCTAACGATCCACCTATTTCACCAGAAATTACTGAACAAACAGACTTATACAACGAATACATAACCAACCCGTACAATGATATAAAACAAATATCAGAAAAAGACGCGACTCTATACGATCCTGAAGAACATAAGGTTCTAGAAGTTTCACCAGAAACAAGACTTTTACCCCAAAAATCGTTAAGTGCGAATGTGACACCTATGCACACACATAAACAAGCTCAATTTGGTTCAACAGATAATGTAAATGTTAAAGATTCAAGTATATTCAACTTCTCGAGTTATTTTGGTACAGTGAGTGAGAAAGGAGTGACAGATTTTGATGCGCTTATGTCTACTCAAGAAGGATAGCAAGATGACGCCAATATAGGTACTTGGTTGTAATTTATTTTATGAAACATTAAATATTTTATATGAGACGTTTTAATTATTCGATGTTGTTTTTGTACAAAATAAAGTGAGATTAGCCGATTCTTTTTTCTTTCTTTATTGAAATTAATTACAATTTAATTACGGCCTTTGGGTCAATTTTAATGAGTATCTAAAAAAAAGTTTGTTAATATCGATATAGTTTCAGATAACTTGATTTATAATATTTTAAAAATCATGAATTATATAATATTTTAAAATAATATTTTTAAAATGTGAATTGAAATCACTCAGGTCAGATTTTCTTATATATAATAATTAGAAAATATATATTTTTATTATACATCCATAATTTATATCCAGTCCACGTCCGTGTCAAAATCTAGATAAATTCTATGGCCTGTGACTAGGAGCGATAGTGTAACGCGAGCGTTGACACTTGCGCTTCAAAGAAACTACTGATTTGAGATACCTTTGTTTTTTTTATTTTCCTTATATGGATTTTTATTTTAAAATTGAAGTATTTTTACTTTTTTTTATATGCTAATATGCGTTCTTTTGACAATGTTGTGGTGTAGTTGATACGTGACAGATAAGACGACGGTGTTTTTGTATAGATTCTTTTTATAGCTTTTTATTATTATTTTTTAGCTTTTTTCTGTATCCCGCACATAATAGGCAGAACCTTAACTCATTAAGGCAGTTCCAGTGAATGTGAGGAGGTCTGGAGGCATTGCGTATTGGGTGGTGGAACTCAAAGCCCCGCCTTGCCTCACTTACAGAGCGTGAAATTGAAAATATTAAATAAAATATTTCCTCGAACCTGCAATCTGTCGCTTTGCTCCTGTGCAACGCACATATTCTTGCGCCCCTGTGCTATACAAGACCTCTTAACGTTTAAATTTCATAATACAAATTGTTTTATTTGTTAATATGCTTTACGGGAGGGAAACTTAATATATATACATATACATATGAGTTATAGAAAAAATATATTTACTATGTTCGGATAAAATAATTATAAAAAACTTTAAACATTAACCCAAAGGTCCTAATTAACATGGGCTTAAAAACCCTATAGATTTTTTTATCATATTCAAATTATTAATATAGTTGTTGGCCTAACATGTGTAGATAATGTAGTCAGTAGTTTTGGTCAATTTTGTATAGAAAATGTTTCACATCGGCCGTTTTTTTTTTAAATAAAATAATATGTTAAAATTCTAAAATCAAATGAAAATGGAAAACGGAAAAAATTCTTAAGTCTTCTGCCTACTCCAAAAGATGGAGGACGTATGTGAATAATAATCAAAACATCCTTAGTATTTTATTAGATTTATAATAAAAAAAAACTTATGAATTTATGTATGTAACTTTAGTTCTAATTTTTAAAATTTTATTTTCTTTAATTTATTTGTGTTGATCGAAAATTTTAATTCAATATTCACTTTTAATATATTTCTTGTAAACTCACAAAAAATACAGATTATTGAGGTAATGCCGGAAATAAAAGAAGCGAGTTATCAACAAAATTTGTTAACATACTATTTATTTTGTCTGTAAAGTATGGAAGAAATTTTTTTTCAATTGATTTTATTTATTGAATATCATTATTTAAGATGTATGTTTATTTTATTTATCTAGTAATTTTTACATTCCACACTTTTTTATTTCTAATCCTATTAAATTATTTCATATACAGACAAAAAAAATATTTTTGAAATAAATCAGTAGATATCGTCTCTAGGGTGTTTATTGGGCGGGAAATTGTAAATTGTGTAATTAAATAGTTTGTTTTGTATAGAGAGTTATATGTATATTAATTATCAGTGTAATATTTAGATGTACTAATTAAATGTGCTTATCCGTTACTATGTGAGTTTTATTTAAAAAAATAATTTTACTTTGTGCCGCATAGTAGTGTAGACAGAGGGAACCTATATATGACATTCCATTCCTCATTTGATGTCTAGTTTTCATGATATTGGAAGTTGCAACTCAACGCAAGAGCAAGAAATATATATATCTTTCTCGAAGTAGGAATCGAACCCACAACCGTTGTGCTTACAGTCAGACACTGCCCCTCTGCACTACGTCGCCCTTATTTAATCTTCTTTTTATTATCTGTATAAGAGAGTCGAGTCAATAAATTTAAATTGGCAAATTATATGTAAGTAATTTAAACATGTATTTTATATGTACATGTAAAATCTAGTTCAATTATTGATTGTAACTTCAAAGACAACTACAAATAATATATTTGTATGTACTTTAATAATATAAATAATATGAATCTATTAAAGAAAGATAAAATTGAGATTGTAATTTGATTATAATGTTTTTAATAACTGTTAATTATTTTGTTGTTATTTAATTTAACTATAGGATTGAAAACAGCTAAAATAAAATAACTTTTTATATAAAATCAACAGTATAATATAAAGAAAAAATATACACTATTTACATATTTTGTACAAATATCGAGAGCGCCTTCACAGAAGGCATATACACAGGCACTTAAAGTTACACTACAAGTCTTTGAGACGATAACACTTCAGATACACAAGAGTCTATTAATAGTCTTATACCCTAGAGACGTGAAGGGGTCTCTTATAGTAGGGGTGGTGGGGTCTCAGGAGTGGCGGTGCGCAGCATGGGGCCTTGCGTGGCGGGCAGAGCGCCTTCTTCCAAACTACAGCAGATTTCCTCGACCACGCCCACGCGCCCGCCGCCACTCCGCAGGACAACCATAAACACATAGACACTCCGCGGGATCCGGCGGTGTTATCTATATTTCCAGCTTCCAAAGCCGCTAACAACGCTAGGCTGGTTTGTGCTTCCCTGTTTCGGGCTTCCATAACCCTCGCGCCGGTTGCGAAGGCAGCAAGCAGTAGGTAGAGTAGACCTCCAGCTGCAGCGCGCGCTGCTAAACGTCCAACTCTTTTAGCTCCTCGAGAATCTAGCGCCCGACGTACTCTCATGATGCCAGGACACGCTCCTATCGCCAACGCTACTGAAGTGATGAGTAGTGCGCCTCGTGGTACTCCTATCAATGCGGACACGGCAGTGTCAGCCACCCCGCACGTGCCAGTGAGCTCGTCCGCGGTGACCTTGCGCAGCGCGAGCGCGGCGGCGGTCCAGGCGCCCGCCCAGCCCCACGCTACCGCGTGCAGGTACGCCGCGGCGCGCTCCAGCGCCTCTGTGGACCACTCACTCGCCGCTGTCAAGTACCAGGATACACAGGCGTTCGTGAACCAGGCGTCTGCAGCCAGCGTGAAGTAATAGGTCAGAGAGAAGAAGGCCACGCAAGTTGGGGACGCTAGCCCGTCCACTGCGAGAGTGATACCCGAACACGACACGGCCTTAGCCCCGAGCCAGCCTCGCGTCACGTGAGCTAGTGCCACTATAGCGTGGCAGGTCGCCATCCAGACCACCGGCCTCTCCGGGTATCGGTACCTGGAAGGTTCCGCACAGAACGTTAAAAGTGCAAATGAAGTTGAGAGGAGTGAGAGCCAGGCGAGAGTGATCATCCATATTTCGGCGGCTCTCTTGTCCGCTTGCGTGTACCGCGCGTGCTGTCCGCAGGCGGGCCAGCACTCGCCGGCGGGAGCGCGCGTGTGCGCCGGCGGGCAGCCGTGCTCACGCAACTCGTGCTCGTGGAACGGCCATCGCGGCACTGGAAGAGGCTCCGGCTCCAGCTCGCTCGCGTTTGAAGGCCTCATACACAATCTGTTTGGACGGAGAGGGAACACGGAGCAATCGAGTTTGATGGTCGGAGGAAGAAGCTTTATTTGTTCCTTGCAGTCTTCGACGACTTTTTCGCACAGTCCCCTGCAGGCGCTGACGGAGCCCGAGACCTGCACGGAGCACAGCGGGGCGAAGGCCGAGCAGAGGAGGAAGCGTGCGTACATCGAACATTCACTGGATAATATACCGGTGAACGCTGTCATCTGTAATAGAAAAAATAAATATATTTAACACTCGTCATCTTGGTAAAAGTTAAGAAAATTCAAATTTAATCGTACAAACAAGTTCGCTAAATAGACAGAAGAATAGCTTTTTTAAAATTGAAAAATCATATTACACTAAAAGTAAGTGTATTCAACCTCAAGTTGCTCAAATATCAAATGTTTATCGAAGCAAATAAATAATAGAACTAAATACCAGGAATCAGGTATCTCCAACTCAATGGATTAGCTAAACTAAACAAACTCCGCAATAAGTGCTTTTAGCGAGTTGAGAGCGATTATTTACTCTATTGCAATAAAAATAAGGTCTTTTTTTACATAAAACGTGTATGTCGGTATTTGTATCAATAGAAACCCTTGTATGTGATCCAAAAACATCTAAAACGAGTCGCATGAGTGAATGTCGGTTAAGGGGACGCATTTATTTGTGCTGAGAATTATTTAGTTCCTAATGAGTTAAATCAAACGTATGGGAATTTACATTTTCAATTTACATATTATTTATCAAGTGCTGACTAAATAAAAAAGAAATTGTCCGCAAAGAGAAAAAATAACATTAAATAACATTTCTGGTATTATCATCCATGAAATAAATAAATTGATATCATTTAAACAGGTATGATTTTAATAAAAGTGACGTTTAAACATTTCATAAATCAGCTTCACGCTGTATCCCGCACATAACACGGTATGCAGGGGTAACCTAGAGTTAAGACACTCCGTTCCCCACATTCTGCCGAATTCTGGAGGCACTGCGTGTTGAGTGGCAGAACTCAACGCCGCGCTTTGCCTCGACACCAGAATGAAGAAATGGAAATATAAACGTAAATAAATATTTCACTCCCTCAAATGGGGATCGAATCCACAACCGTCGCGTTACTGTCAAACCCTTGTGCCGCTGCGCCACGACGCGCGCGGCCTCAATACATTTAATTTCGATTTTAAAATGACTATACAAAAGAGAACTTCTCTTTAACTGAAATATCTTAAGTGACGCCGACATACTAAACCTTTTTCGAAGGCAAACAAGCGTGTTTGCTCACTATTGTTGGTAAAACGAAACGTTTCTAGAAAAAACGCGAAATGCCTCAGTTCGGGGCCGCTCTGCCGTCCTCTAACAGGATAGAGTAGTTTGCTCTCTTAATCCGGGATATCGGATAGCCGCACTTAGAATTTCTATTTGTGTTCTTTACAGGAGTCCCAAAAAAAGTCTTTTATTAATGTTATTTTTGTTATTGCTTTATACACGATTTAACCAAACAGTCAAAATTGAAAAGATATTTTTGTTGATTTTTATTCGATTATAAAAAGTTACTATAGTATCTCTCTCACTTATAGCTATTTTAAAAATATTTTTTTTTTATCCTGGATTGTGTTTATATAATAAATCTTAATATATGTTTTTACTTAGAATACTAGTAGAAGGTGTAAAATAACTAAAGAAATTTTTATTTCTATAACAATTGCTTTAAAGTTTCTGTGAACTAACGTGTTTTGTTAAACGGTAGTTGATTCTTGTACCTACATCGACAAAGGATGAGAAATTATCAATGAGATATAGCTAATCGTAGAGAAATAAAAAATAAATATTTTCAGATATATAATTTTTAAGTCATTTGAGTTGCTGGCGGAAAATATCATGCAATTTTCATCAAATCTGGCATAGCATTTAACTATATACACAATAAGTCCTATAAGACAAATAAATAAGCAACACAACTCTTTAAAATTTCCATACAAGCAAACAAAACGAAATCTAACCTCACTAACGAATTGCTCGCCTTATACGACGAAAACACTATAAAAAGCAGTCCCTCCATAGCAATCACTAACCCATTACATCTAATCGGGGCGCAGATCTCAGCCAAACCGTTCAATTGGGTAAAAACAAACGACTGAGCTCCTCAAAAGACCTGGTCCCATAAAAACCTGGTGACCTTGCCTTTGTCTCCTGTCATTTGGGCCGGCTTTTTGTTAGACTGATGCTGAGAACTGAGAATTGTTTGACGTAACTGGTTAGAACCCTGTTTGATTAGATGGAACTAAACTATATACAGGCTGGTGCTAATTTAATTTTCTGTTTTATAATATGTGGAATGTTATAATTTGGACTTTCTAATTATATTATAGTGCCTACGGCTGTATTGAGTTATATAATTATGTACGACGATTTTTTTTTATATTTTGAAACTACTTAATGATATTTTTAAGCAGAGAGCGATGAAAAATCTCCATGTATTTATTGTGTATTTGAACTCTCCGTTAGTTTTGAACTTTATACCGCTAGATTTAGAAAACAAATATTATAATAATAATAAATGGAATCCATAACCATCATCAATTCATCATAATATCAAATAGAACTCTACAATATATATTTCCTATAGAAAAAAAAAACATAATTTAGTTACATAGTAAATACAAAATGTTAATTTCATCCACTCTCCGGCTACAGAGGCGGGGGACAACAAAAAATTAATTACCAAAGGACTGGAAATAGAATGTGCTCCTTTGATCTTTAACAGCTTCGAAAATAATCACCACGTCGTAAGGAGACGTACGCACGTTATTAACTAATACATGTATGGACCTCTACTGGTGCAGTGGAGGTTTGACTTGATTTTGAGTCAGGGGTTCAAGTTTATAGATTTTCATAGAAGTTGTAGAAGTTATAGAAGTGTAGATTGTTATTTTTATTTTTTTCATAGTGGCAGCGTTTAAATGTAAACACGATGGTTGTGGATTCTATTCTCACTCGTAGAATTGAATTATTTTTTATTTCTCACTCTGAAGTCTCACAAGTGAAGCTGATAACAAGACAATGCGTAGCTTTGCATTCCGCCACTCCACTCTCAATGTCTCAAAAATTGGGCAAAAAATGGAGAATAGAGTGTCTAAGCACTAATTCGCGAGTGACGGTCGTATATTCAAATCTCATACTAAGAAATAATTATATATAAATACATCCGTCCACAGTTTAGGACAACAAATTGTAAAGTTGGTTATGCCAAAAGTTTGTAGTCTCTAAATTGGCAGCAAGATGAAATATAAATTATAGCTAGGTTTTGTATTAATTATTGGTCCGAAATCTAAGAAAATACTTCAATATTAAGTAAAAATTTCGCAATTTGACTCTTACAACATAACCTGCGCTTCAATTGACCGTAAACTATGATCGACGGTAGACACTTACGACCTCTGCTACATATTTACCTTCCATACATACACATTGCTTAATAATTCAAAGTTTATACGAAGATTTTTTTTTTAAATTGATAGATTTTAAGATGTAATTCTACACTTAGAATAGAAAAATATTTTTTAGAAAACAGAAATATGTGGACCTAGCAGGTTTGATGCCCGCGCCTCTTAGAAACCGTCCAAACGTTCTGAGCAACTAAGCCATACGTTCTCATCGGACTATGTTGAAATTCTTATATGCTTGTTACAATTGATTTCCAGTCGTGGCGCAGGGTCCTAAAGTATGACTGTAAACGCGACTGGTTGTGGGTTCGATCCCCACTGGAGGAAATGAAATATTTATTTAAATTTACATTTTAATTTCTTCACTCTAGTCTCAAAGTAAAGCGCGGCGTTGAGCACCGCCACTCAAAATTCAATGCCTCCTAAATTCGACGGAAAGTGCAGAACGTGCAGAACTAGTATCTCTCTCACCGTGTTCGGGATAGATATAAAATTTTCATTTATTTTAACTTATTATTGCTAACTTATATTTATTTATAGTATTAGTTTTATTTATAGTCCACGTATAGCCGAGTGGGGTGCGTCGGGCGTAAAGACTTCAAAGAGATAGCGATCAAAGGTACCGCGCTTGCTTCGTAAATAATTGACACATGGACTGTGGACGTGTTACTTACTCTATATAGATTGTGAATTATAAACGTTATTTATTATGATATTATTGAATGAAGTTCAAAATATAATATGTATGGAAATGGCAGGCAGATGTTGAAATTCTAGTTTATATACTTTTAATTATAATTAAAAAAATATAATGAAAATATTAAAAGTTGAGACCAGTCGTAGCGCAGGGGCACAAGTACGCGCGACATGTTGTAGATTCGATTACGAATCGACGAAATAAAATATTTAATATTTTCATATCCTCGTTCTGGTATCGAGATAGTGTAACGTTGAATTTCGTTAACACGCCGTGCATCCAGAATTTGGCAATTATACATATATTGGAATTAATTTAAAATATATATTACACAATTTTAAATAATATATTTACATTTAATTTATGTACAACAATATACATTTAATTTAAAGTCGCTATTATATACGAGTATTGCAAAGTCCAACTAAGTCTCTATCATTATTTATAATTAATTGTTTCGTAAGCCTCTTAGCTGCAACAACTGTGGTTATGTTACGTTATTTCCTCATTTAAAATTACTACTTTACATACAATTATACATACATACGTGCAATACAATGTTATTTATATAAATATTACATTTACTTATTAAAACCAATAAAAAATCCTTGATAACTTAGATAATAAAGCCGGCTAAGTTCGAGTCGGAATCACGTACAGAGGGTTCTGTACAAAAGGTAAAAATTATCGTGTCTGTTGTATGGGATCCCTAATAAGTAAATTTTAAATATTTTTTTTAGTATTTGCTATGTAAAAATTTCAACTGTCTGACTGTTCCGATTTATGAGACACTGCCTAGTGACGGACACCCGACCCCTTAGTACACAGGATCCCCGTTTCACTCTTTGGGTACGGAACTCTAAAAATTGATAGTATTAATGTAATTTATCATATTTATCTTTTGTATTGGGCTTAATTATTTCGGCATCCCCAGTGTATAGCTATCTCGCGGTAATATCTAAACGGCTTATCCCGGCATCTCTTTGATGTTCATGCCTCAATTAGGGCTTTCAATGTGATGATTGAAACTGGTCGTTCACCCTCAGTGCATGTGGATTACAAAAATAATTATTAATTGCCTGAATTATTGAATATATTTAGGTTAGGATTGGTTTCCTTACTGGTTTTCATATTTGTTTTTATATATGTTTTATTCATTGTTTTACATAAATGCTTATTATACTCTTCCATTACATAAAAGCTTAAAGAGATAACAAGGTAAATAATTAATTAGATCACGAAATTATAGTTGACTAGTACTAAATAATATCTATTAGGAATTTCAATTTTTTTTATTATTTTAAGACTAATTAGACAGTGAGTCACTGTAAAGCAAAAAAATAAGAAAAAAAAACAACAGTTTCCTTCGAACATATTGTCCTAGTATTTTACAAGTGAAACGAGTTCAACATAAATGTGAAATCCGAATAAAGCACCAGCTGCCTCCATTCACTCTATTCCGGACTCGCTATAAACGCGTTAGAACTTAGAATGATGCTCTTACGGGACTGGGCACACTAACTGGGGGTTTTTCAGGGTTTGACTGAGTTACTGACGGTACTGACGGTTGACGGTACTGCCGGCTGAGCTACTGACAGGTCAGTTACGCTCCTTTCCTATTAAGACATTTCCACTCATAGCATAGAGAGGAAATTAAAATATTAAATACTTCATTTCTTCAAATGGGAATCGAACCGCACAACCAGTGGCATTTACAATCACACGCTTGCACTCCTGCGCCACAGGTCCCAATATGTCTTCTTCTTCTTCTTCTTCTTCCTGGTATTAATCCCGGCTATTACCAGGGTCTGCCACAGGTCCCAATATGTATATATAAATATGTAAGGCTATAATAATAAGAACAGTTAAAATAAATTGCATTCCAATAATACAATAATTAATTTACATTTAACACACCAATTAAAATATACGAAGTCAAAATAAAAACCATCAAATAAAAATACGTATTTAGGCCAAAAAAACGGCGGATATGATCACTGTACGACACTAAAGGTACCAGGCTTCCAGTGAGTGTGAGGGGTTCTTTTAATTAGAGCTTTGGATTTATATTGTCGGCTCGATTTTATAGTTCGGTAATCAACGTTCGCTTTAAATTGGCTTGTCTTCATCAAATTCCGGTTAGAGGGAACGTTGTAAGTGGACTCTGGGACGTCCTACATCTCATTATGAATTGATAGTGGTAATAAGTCAGCTAAGAGGGCAGCCGTGGTGCGGGGGAACTAGCGTGTGACTGTAGACGACAGGTTGTGGAGACTATTGGAGAAAAAGAAATATTTAATGTTTTTATTTCTTTGCTCTGGTGTCGAGGCAAAGCAGCGTTCGCTCAACACGATTTGCCGACGAAAGTGGGAAATGGAACTGTCTTAATAAGAACGGAGTGTCCTAACACTAGGTGCTCAGGTTCCCTCTGCCTACCCTGCTACGTTCGGGATACAGCGTGATGTTAAAAAAATCGACAAGTAATGAAACGATGAATAATTACGATTAGTTTAACAGAAATAATTAAACCAATCGGTTAATATTTAAGTTTATCTAAAGCTTTTATAAATATACGATTTATCGATTTTAAAATCGATTTCTTATATCTATCACATAATATATCTGTATTATCAACCTGAGTTTCACAGCAGCGAAATCGCACAAATCATTATTACAATTTCTACCATTTCTGTATTGTTCAAGAAAAATACAAAGTATTTCTTTTTAATACGTACCAAGTTGAACCATAATTTATTTCAAAAGAAACTTTTACACTATAATAAACCTTCTTTTAATAAAAATATGGTTGTTTTTAACTTATATTAATACCTATCAGGTTTCATAAGACACTTGAACCTTAAAATAATCCTTGTTACAATAAAAACATGGTTGTTTTTAGCTTGCATTGGTCAAGAGTGATCGGTCACAAAGCTTACCCGATTATACATTAGCCACGCTCGGTCGGAGGCGGCGTCGCTTTTAAGCTTAGTGATGGTCGAGCTTCTAAATTGATATACGATTTGCGGGAGATGAGAGCGATGGAAGCTGCATGCATGTATACAATTTATGATTTAAATCTTTTATAAGTTGTGTTCGTTTTCTTTCTTGACAAAGACAACTTGGCAACAATTAGATATGAAGAGCTGGATATCGAGCTCAGTGGTGTGGTGGTTTTATGGAAAAGGACAAGGCAAACGAGCATTCGGGTCACCTGGTGGTAAGCGATCACCGCCGCCCACGACTCCGTGCAATACCAGAGGAGCTACTGGTGCGTTCCCGGCCTTTAAGGTGGAGAAAGAAATGATGAAATGATGATTACATTTCCTCGAATGAGAATAGAACCCACCACCAGTCTCAAATAACGGCTTGTTCTATTTACGATTAACCACACCAAAATCGATATTATCAACCAGTATTCGATACATCAAAACACATTATCTCTACATCACATATTAGAAACGAGCGATTTGTTTCAATTCGTTACGTTTTAATTTAACGCCGCCGTAATCATTTTCCTTAATGTGTTGAGACTTGAGACGGGCGAGGGTTCGCCGGCAGATTTTGCTGTCAACTTCTATCAGATCCTGAGTGAAGTCATTTACATGATAATAATAATACTTATGATACTTATTATTATTTTTATTTTAGCCTCTCGCTGTATCCCGCATTTAATACAGTCGGCGGAGGAACTCTGGGAACCTAGTGTTAAGTCTTCCGTTCTCCATTTTTCTCCAAATTCCGAAGGTATTGCGTATTGCCAGAGCGAAGAAATGAAAATATTAATCTCATTCCTCCAAACAGGAATCGAATCCACAATCGTTGCGTTTACAATTACACACTTATGCCCTCCGTCACGACGGGTACATTATTTATTTATGGGCACGTTGTATATAGCCGTGATTTCTGTTGGCCGAGGGTGATGAGGTATGACATTTGAATTATAGAATGATGAGGTTTGAAATTAAGAATTGGGAGTTTTTGCTTGTTTTGTTGTTAGAACTTGTATAATAATATTAATTTAAATAATTTTTGTATGGTTTTTGTTGAATTTTCTCATATATGAAATGTGACAAGCATTTATCTCTACCTAATAAGTTAGTCTCTTGTTTTGTCAAATTGTACCTGAAAAATATCTCTATTATAAAATTAACAACTAAAGGTGACCTGAGCTCTCAACCGAGGTGCATTCAAGTATATCCAATCCTAGCAACAATGTTAAACTCTATTAGATACGTTAGTTACAAGCAGTTTTATAGAAAATATTGCACAGCTTAAGAAACGTATAATGTGTAAAAAAATTAACTTATTAAGAAAACGTATAAAAATTTCAAAGGAACAGATTTTGTCCCAAGTTCAGAGGTGCAGGTTCAAATCCCGCTACGTTCAAATGGTTACACCTATTCTTAATGTTTTTCTTCACTGAGAGTGGAACAACACTTATAAATGTTAAAATTATTTTAGCATGGTATGTTTATATATAGATTTACTAATTCTCATCGCCTCGTATGTTTGTTCTGTGACCTCGAGCTCCTAAACCGAGTTAATATTACCTTTACGTGTTAATATGTTTTACACAGCGCTGATGTAGCGATGTCTAAATAATTTTACTTAGCACCTCATAAATGTCTCTCTGAACGTGATTCCCAACGATTTGTATGTCAGTTTTATAGCCAGCCTTGGATGTAATATATATTCGTATTACGTGAACTAAATTAAATGTTTTGTAGAAATAGCTTCACTCTCTACATACATACTTAAAAAAATTAAATCATCTTCCCGCACACTTCCTTTCTTCCCGTTGACAGAGATAAACTAATGTAAAGACACTCTGTTCTCCACTTTTCGCCGAATTTGTCGAGGCATTGCGTGTAGAGTGGCGGGCCTAATATATTACTTACATGAATTTTACGATGTTTTCTAATTTTTTCTCATTGCTTTATCTTTTCTCTCTTGTTAAGTTAAATATTATCTATAAGTAAATTTGTATTTCGTGAGTTACAATTATGATACCCAAAAAAAGCTAAACGAAATTCACAGATATGCATCTGTTTGTGAATCACGAATAATTGTAGATGACTTTTTTAAGTAAAAATAACTTGGCAAATATTATTATTTTCATCATATTTTCTCTTTACCATAAATTTCATATCATACACTCGTATGCATTAGGGACAGGACAGAAATATTAAGGTTAACTATACAGAAACATTAAGGTTCGTCCGACAGAAAACCAAATTACTGGTACAATCTAAAGGATTAGCAAGCTTAAATGGTTCTTCATCTTTGTCTCCTGTCCAACAGAGAACAGACTGATGATAATGAGATTAAGTGCTTACTACGTGATACATCATTTCGATTAACTTTTAGAACTGGAAATCAAACCCACTACTGCTCCACGTTGACATCTTCATCACTCAACATCTAAACCACCTCGCTTTACTACAGATAAACAAAAAGTTTTAGTACAGGATATTTATGAAGGCTCAGGGCCCGGCGCCAGCTGTTATCAGCTGATAACGCATTGAGGACAACCTGCAAGACTTTCAGGAATTCTAAAGTTACTCAATCATGTTGTTTTTACTTTAGTACGATTTTTTTTTCAGCTTCACGCTGTATCCCGTAGCAGGGTAGGGAAAGTGAGCCTAGTGTTATTATAATTCGCTCCCCAATTTCCGCCAAGAAGAAGAGTGGCGGGCCTCAAGCCACGCTTTGTGTCTACACCAGAGCGAAGAAATGAAAATATGAATTATTTCATTTCCACGAGTGAGAATCGAACCCACAACCTGTCGCGCTCACTTACACGCCTGTACCCTTGCGCCGACTGGCTTCCTACTTGTTCTTACTTTAGTAAATAATTTGCAATATTTACTGGTCAAATATAAGCAAGGTCGTAATATAGAAAGGTGTTAAATACCATCTTCATATGAGACAACGCTTGCGTAATCCGGTTCGAAAACAGTAATTAGGTTCCTTTTATACGTAGAATAACAACGGAATGTGTATTTGTAAATGTAACCAAGGCTCTTTAATACCGTTATAGTAAGCAAAATGAAAAAAATAATAAGAATTTTCGAGGTAGCTCGATTGAAGAAGAAAAAGAAGAAATTACTTCTAGTATTTTATTTGTTTTATATTAAAACACTGTTATAATAAACTGCCTACATGTTAAAACCCTAGTTTTTTCTATCTAAAGACAACTGGTAGTATATTTTTAAACAGTCATCGTTGTAAATGGTCTAAAAATGAAAGTACACTGATACCATCAGCTCCATTCCTCCCATCACGACAGCGGTGTAAGTTATCTCGCCGTCACTAATGACTCCTATAGCTTTCCAATACTTAGAACTTATTGTATTTTTTTTGGAATAAATAATTGTTGAATTAATAAAAAATATCTTTATCAATAATATAAATAGTAGTTCTCTTATTTTATGTTAAAATTATTGTCAACTAGAAACTAAGGCAGTAAAAATACATTTTTTATGTAACAAGGTTTTTTATGTAACCTTTACGCTATATCCCGTACATAACAGAGTAGTCAGAGAGAAACCAGTGCTAAAACACTCCATCCCCCACTGTTCAATCACTACAAAATAAAAGAATTGTATTTCCTATTATATATATATTTTTAAATTAGCCTCTCTCCCGACATCACCGCGTTACAGTTCAATGCTATAGCCGCGACGTAAAAAGATAAATTATAAGACATTCGACAAAAAGGCCGACCATTCAAGCTTCACGCATATAATTGACAAGACCCGCGATAAGGCTTTTATGTACTAACTACGGACATAGTATACCTACTAGGTAATATAAAACATTTTTTTTAGCTTCAGGCCATATTGTAGGCAGAGGGAACCTAGTGTTACGACACTCCGTTCTCCATTTTCCGCCGAATTCTGGAGTAATTGATCATCGTGTATTGAGTAGTGGCCGCAGCGTTAGGCCCCGGCACCAGAGTAAAGGAAATAAAATATGAAATATTCCATTTCCTCGAGTGAGAATCGAACCTACACCTTGTTGCGTTTTTACAAGGATTAGAACACAGATCACTTGGTTCTCTTCAGGATTTGACGAGAGAAATGAGTAACTTAACTTCATATTTTCCAATTGGATCCTTCAACGAAATAATTTTGGAAAGAAATGGTACAAATGTCGCATATATGTATTTTACGATATTAATCATAAAACTGGGTTCATAAAATGGAATCTAATATTAGAAATAAATTTCAAAAGCTTGTAATATTATTTTTAATACTATACTTTCAAGTCATAATATAAAACTACTATTAATAAAACATACATTAAAGGGCCATCAAGTTTTAATTAGGCTATATTTATCGTACTTTTACATGGAAACATTCTATAGGTTGCCTCCTGTTTGTCATTAAGGATTGTAAAACGAAAGCTTCGTCTGTCCGCGTGTAATCTCGGAGCAGTAAACGAGCGTACCTGTTGCTCCAGAAGTTTATTATTTCTTTAAGACGTAAAATAACAGGAAAATAAAGAATTTCAGTTTTACAACTCGACTGTATAATTAAAGTAATGTTTTATTCTCATCTTCGAAAATTTTAGAACAAATATAAAACACAGGCTAAAACTCTTTAAGTGCCGTTGGTAACTGTTGCCATGGGTGTAGAAATAGCCGGGTGGTCCGTGCCCACTCTGGGAATAGTCTTGTGCCCATCCCAGAAATACTATTAACAAAATAATTATACTGAAATGTTGAGTCAGTTACATAGAAACAATTAACCGTCATCGATAAATAAGATATTGCAAAAATTGTTTTTTTTTTTTAATTTAACCCAAAAGTTCTTGAGATTTGAGCGTTCAACCAAACGAATTCTTCAGTTTAATAACATTAACATAGAATATTTAGGATGAAATTCAGTAACATATATCAAAGGTGGTACTACTATTAACAAAATTGCCCCACCACTGACGCATACCACAATATGGGTTTGAAATGTCTATATGACCACTAATGTGGAGCTGGTCGTTTGTGGTCCAAGCATTATGCACGGCCGAGCGTGTCGGATCGGGGATCCGAGGAATAATTGGGCGGCATTCCTCGGACGCAGAAAGCAGGTGATATTTAATATTAAAGACTATATAACTATTCGATATTGAGGCTATCGTCGCAGAAGTTCTGACTGTAAGTGCGATGGTTGTGGATTTGATTCCCACTCGAGGGATAGAAATATTTAATATTTTAATTTTCTCGCTCTGGTAACGGGTGATTGAAAGAGAATAAAGAAAAAACGATAAGTAAAATCAGAATTGATTCATAGAAAGTGTATGAAATGGTTTCTTTTCTTATCTTTAAACTGTATAGAAAAGCTATATTTCTGATAACGATACTTTTAGTAGGCGTCAGTGAGCATTAATTTCTTAGTTCTATTAAAAACTTTCTATGTACAAAATCCCTTTTACGACGTAATCAAAAGACGTTAGTCATTAACTGTATATTTCTGTTTCTCCCATCAAGTGTAATAAATTTTAAATTAAATCTTAAATTGGAAATAATTAATAACTACTAATACATTGAATAACATGCTATACAGATGTATCTAAACGGGTAGAGACGTGTTAATGATGTTCAAAAGTTGAAAAAGAATTTTGTTTCTGAACTGATGACGATGATTAAGGAAAATAAAAAATGATTTAAAAACAAATAATTTGAACAAAAGGTTTATTGTTTTTTAGAACATTAATAATATATTTTGGTGTATATTGTATTAGCTCTAGCAGCGGGAAACCGGGAACCTAGTCTTAACTTAAAACACTTCCACCCATTTTTCACCGAATTTTCGAGGCATTGCATGTTAATTGGCATAACTCAACGCTGCACCTCCCTATATAACCAGAGCGAAAATGAAAATATGAATAAACAATTCATTTCTCCGAATGGGAACCTACAACCGTCATGTTACCATTCACACGCTGGTGTTCCTCCGCCATAACGACCTCAACTTATCAATACTTATGTAAAATATTATTTTATTATATTGATATATATATATATATATATATATATTTATTGATATATACGAGTAAATATGATTTAGTAGAGCGTAATAACAAATGCGGGTCAGCGTACCTGCTCGTCAGATCTCGCCGCAAGACGCCACAGCCCACATATCAGTGCAATTATCGTAAGTATTTATACATGTATACATTAAAATGTTATAAATTGTTTAATCTTACCTCGTTTAGTTTATATCTTTGATCGAGCCGATGCGAATGGAATATAATATTAAAGTCAGAACTAAAGAGTTTATTCATTTTTGAATCTAAAAATAAAGTTAGCGTGTATTGGCTATCGGTTAAAGGCTTCGTCAAATAAGATGTCGGTTTTCTAAATTTGGAGTGGCCTTAATATGAGGTAAATAAAGTCAATGTCATTATTTTTGGGATCACGCAGTATCCCGTATACAGGAAGATAGAAATAGGGTAGAATAAGCCACCCCGGCGATAAAAGTCAATACATGGCTTTTTTATTTAGCGGCTTTACAAAAGTAATTTAATCAATAAATACAATTACGATCGATACTACGATGTTCCTTTAATACATTATAAACAAATACTATATAAGGTAACTAATAATCATAAAATTGCTAGTTTTAAAACAATTATTTCCGTTCATACTATAAAATGACTTTGACATATCGTAATCGTTCATAAATAAGTATTTAGTTGAAAATGTGGGGAAAAAGAGACACCTGAACACCAAAGCTAAGTATGTATAGTCTATAAGTAACATTATTTTTTTTATTATAACACCTTTAATTCGTTAACATATCGAGGTTCCTCGAAACCAGTTTTGAAATAACTTAGCACTTTTTTTAGTTAAAAAACGTTCGTCTTTGTGCGTCCGCCTACCTGCTGTAATTAGGGGGCAATTTGTAACCCCCGGCTCCTTTGCGTTTCGTACAGGCGCCGCGGGCGAGAGCTTCGAAACTCATTTACTTGGGTACTTCTTTGATATTATTATTATACTATATACGAGTTAGAATAGTGATATCAGTTTTAGCTAATATAATTCATATGCAGACTTTTAGTAATAATTTGGAAGCGTCTTGCTGCTTCAACGAAAAAGGATGCTTTCGTAAGAAGGATTATTGAAACGATCGTTGAAGGATTATTTTAACGTTAACATGAATTATAACGTTTACATAATATCAATAATTTGTTATTATTTTCATTAAAAAGCAGTATATAAACTCTATGAACAAAGTCCGTTACCACGAAAAGGATTCGGAGAAAAATTATATAGTCATTCTGTATTTTGTACCTGAAAATGATAGCCATTTTCGACACTCAAGAGTTTTTAATTAACATTGTGAATAGAAAACTAATTATAGCTGAATTTTGATTAGACGTTATTCTATTAGATTTATAAAGTTATTACATTACTCTAAATAAAAATATCTAATAAATAATAATAAAAGATTTTGTATAAGTATATGGTACGCATCTTTCGCGTTCCGAAAAAAAAATGGGTACCTACACGAAATACAAAGTTCGATAAATTAAAAAAATAGAAACTATTGTATTTATTACGCTCAACGTAATTTATTAGATTATTTGCGAATCCAAAATTTAAATGAACTTCCTCAATATGGATTTAGATTTTAGAGGATATCAGATCCCATCACTATCGAACGTTATCGACCAGTTATCGAGTCGATTCTATCGTCTTCAATTAGGTGTATCCAGATATCATCTATTTTATCACACTGTCATTGCCGTATTCTAACATTATATTAGAAAAACGAAATTGAAAATTTGAAATTCCTAATGGTAATAGGCATTAACTAAGTTTACTAAGAACAATGTTGTCAAGTATATCTTTGAAATAGTTGGTGGTGGATGGCTAAAATATAATCTCTATCAGAAAAGCAGAGAATATTTGTAATATCTAAGTAGATTTCATTAGTATTTTGATTGACAGACTTTAAATAGGCCAATATTATTAACGAATCATTTTGTTTCTTTTGGTCTAGTTAATGAAATAACGGCGTTAGGTTAAGAAACGCCGTGCGGTAGAGAGTAATTACTTTATCATTATATTTTTTTAAAAAAAGCAAATAATTACATTTGCTTCATTTTTTATCTGTGCCCAGTTGTCTTACTTGTAGTCTTCAAGAATGTCAAATATGATTTTTTTTGTCATTACGTTGTAATTATATATAAATTGCAGGAAAATACACATATTTATTTATATAAATTATATAAAACAATAAAAACATGTGTATTCTTTTACTTTATACATGAAGTTATAGTATAATAGAAGTGACCGTAGTATTCCTCCACGTTGTTCTCAAAGGGGAATGACCCTTACGAGATCAGATCGTGAATGGACCGGCCCACTGGCCTCAGATCCCAGATAAACGCCGAATTTCTGCCGACTATACCATGTTGTTTTACTTTTCTAAGAAAAACAAGCAATTCTTTACCCTAAATATAAACGTATAGCGAAAGAAACTCCTTACAATTCAAAGAAAAAGATAGTAAAAAATATACAATTTTTTTATGTAAAAAACTAGAATGCAGCTAGTTTTATTAATGTTTTTATTTAATTCTTAGATATTCAATCACAATGAACCATAATAAGACGAACTCTTACTATTTACTGTTGTTCTAACTTTTACAGGAGCTACTATCTGGTTCTACCTATAATCGTATGATATTCTTATTTGATCTCATATATTATGAGTTTCTGATCAATTACTTTGACATTTTACAATAAGAGTCAGTAGAGAGCAAAAAGAAATGATCTACGTCACTGATAAAAAAGGAAGTATCTATAGGTCAACACTATTATAGGCTAAATTGTTTATTTTAACATCTTTTAAGGACGTAGGAATGTTAAGTATTATTGTTTGAGTCGGCGCTAAGTTCTGCCACTCAACACGCAATGGGGAACCGAAATGTCTTAATGACAAAGGAGTTTAACACTAGGATCAAAAAAATATTAAAAAACAAAATATTAAAATAATGAATCGTTTTATGAATCATAATATATTTTGTAATAGCTGTATACGATACGAGTTATTTTACCGTCCTCGTCCCCGCGATAAACTTTATAACTTTACTTATATTGTTTTTATCATGTCAATAAACTTATTTTATCAAATAAACTCATGTACGCATATAAATCGGTATCTCCAACTTTGTCTATTCATATAATGTAAGTAGATATTTTTATCACCAGTAATATTTATTAAATACGATAAATAACCCTATTTTGTGCTGTAAACAGCAAAAACTTAGCAACTCATCGCTTCTTACTCTACAATTTAATTATATAGTACGTCGATGATACTTTCTTAACTTTGGAATGAAAAGCGATTACTAATTTAGTACCATTTAATTTAGACTTACAAATATGGCACATACATAATATTAATTAGAAATTTTAACTTATGCCCCATATTACAGTTACGTTTTACTATCTTATATAAGTTATTAATAGTTTAGACTCTTAGATGGGATATAAAAAAAATTTCCCCCACCATTACCTATTAGAGTGCTATAGTATTCGCGATAATCTATAATAAATACAAATTCTACTGGAAAATTTATTATTGTAATTTGAGTTAATTTAAAAAATAATAAATAACAAATAAATTTAATATAAACAAAATATCAGCAATATAGTCCACTGCATAATCTATTATACTGCATAACACCAAACCTGTTCTTCGACATGTACTGCTATCACATGTCTGACCAACTAGAATATGCCGGCCTTCACCACCAGGATCAAAGGCACCGACCGCGGTACTGTCTTTACCAAACAGGTTCCACCCAATACCATTAAGGGCTTTTAAAACCCGATCGAATAATTAATTTTAATTGTATACAGTATTTTAAACATTTTATTCAGCCTTTATTCGTTGTGAGGCAATTTGTGTTCCGCGATAGCTATTAAACAGCGAAAAGAGCGATTAATTCAAATGCTATTAATATTTATTACTTTTTGATCGTCTTTAACGTTTATGCGTCTGTGCGAGGTTTTATCGAAAACAAAAATAATGTAAAAACTTTACTGTTTTTTATTAATTCCGAAATTTGGAGGCCGAATTCTGGAGGCATTGCGTGTTGAGTGGCAGAACTTACCGCCGCTTTGCCTCGACACAAGAGCGAAGAAATGAAAATATAAACGTCAATAAATATTTCACTTCCTCGAGTGCGGATCGAACCTACTACCCTCGCGCTACAATCACACCCTTGGGCCCCTGCGCCACGACTACCCCTCGCCCCCCCCTTTTTAAGTAAAATCAATTAATTCACTATTTTGTAATATTCTAAGTAATCTGTTTCAGTTATATTGGCATACAGTGTAACGAACAACAAGCACCGGCATTTCACAAACCTTTGATAGCGGTATCTGAACCATTTATTTTTATTTATATATACGTTATCAGTGAGTGCCGATGTCTATCTGTAATAACGCGATAAACTTCAGAGGCGCCGACCGTCGACACACACACGGTAAGCCGTTTGTTCAATTTCAATAAGTAACTGCTAGTTGGCACGTGAAAAGGATGAACTTGATCTATTTTGGCTTATTTATTTGTTATATAGTAAAATTAAAAAATATATATATTCTAAGAGGACTTTACATGTTGAACTCTACGCTACCTTCTAAATTCCAATATATTTTAAGAAATAGTTTTTTTGGACAGGTAGCACTTAGCTATTCGACTTCGAGCCACGAACAAGCTGTAGCTATAACAGAACTACATTTGAAAAAAATAATAGATGTATGTATTTCGTAAGTACATTGTTGTCAAGTAACACCCATTGTTTCTGGTTGGGATAGAACCCATCGAAATACTTTCTCTATTTAAATTACATATTTGTATTTCAATAAACATTCCTAAGATCATAATTCGAATAAAAGAAGCAAAGAAAAACATGTACATCCATATACGTCAAAGTAATTAGTAATTACCATATCAAGTATAATATTATGTACTTTTTTAAAATATATTTAATTTGCATATATATAATAATTTTACCAAATAAACTGGAGCTTACGCCATAAAAAAAAGTTAAAATTTAAAAAAAGCTAAGTACATGTCAAACCCACATTTTATAAAAGAAAAGCTCACATTTATTCAAAAACGAGGCTTAATTGCAAGTAATTGCTAATTAGAATTTACGATCAATTAATAAATAAATTACAATTTTAATCAACACGGGGCCCCGCTTTTAAATAATAACGGTAAAAAAAGTCATGTAAATATGGAGATCGTATCTTAATATTAATTTTAGTTCGGATCTCTTGCGAATGCAAATTATAAATTATATTATATATATATATAAATTTACTTTGAATTCCCGCAAAGTTTCATATTAGTATTGCTTAGTGCTAAAATATGGCAAACAAAAGATGCTTTGAAGTCCGCGACCTGAGTCATACGAGCGCATGTGTAGCATCGGCGGCCTTTGATTATACTTGTATACGATAGCACAAAAAATGTTTACACGCGCAGAAACGTGGTTCCTCAGTTTATACTGGCGATGGTGAATTTAAAACATTACTTGTTCTTTGATGATAATACCTAAATCTATTTATAGTTTTTTTTTTAGTTTCACTCTGTATTTTACATGTAGCAGGGTACTATTAAGACACTCTGCGTGCTTCTGCGCCACGACTGGCCTCAAAAATATACTATTACCATCATTTAACTATTAACAAGCAATGCTTCTTGAATATACTAAAACTGAAGATTGAAATGAATCTCTATCAAAACTTACTTTCACCTTACCTCAAAAAATTGATAGGATAGAGCGTAAAAATAGAGATAATAAACTTTCATATAAAAATGCTAATTAATTTGTATTATTAAGTTAAATGAACATGACATTTTTCTAAATCATTTACAAACCAGAATCTACTTCCGTCCGAAAATTCGGCACGGGCCAGTTCTCAGGTGAATCGAGCTTATCTAAAAACATAGGGTCCCGAGGGACGAACAAACATACGGTAGCGAAACAAAACGACCACCCCACAAAGAGATATTGTACTAGATATCAGTTTTACAAGTCGTTAAATCTATTCATTCACCACTCGTAAATTTATCCACCCCTTAAAATAACACTATAAATCGACTCTTTCCACTTTGACTCGCATTTCGAGCTAACATTCAACCCTAATACAAAATTCAATTCTTTTGAAATGCATAAAAAAACAATTTGAGTTTTTTGTTACAATTTTCAACGGGTCTAATTGGATTTTTTTGTAAAGTTTAATTAACTAAAGAAAATATCGCACTTAAATTAATATTCGAGTACTTATAAATTTGCCTCCTTGTGTTGTTTACATTGGTATATAGCGCTCTACTAAAGCAGCGGAGTTGAATAACAATAATTTATTTACGCGTAATAAACTTCAAGTAATGCATTCTAAGAATATTGCATAATATAAATATTAATAATGTTTATTATTTATTTGCTTCTTTATAAAAAAAATAAACCCTAATTATTTTTTGACTACATAATTAATAATTGAACTTACCGCTTCCTCAGCCTCCTTCTGATCTCTATGTCCCATTAAATTGGGCATAGCGGTCCAATTGTATCCAAGGTCTTGACATTGGGATAGGCTGATCCTCTCGCATTTGCCACCCTCGACCTCCTCCTGGTCAGCTGCTACCATCCAGACCAGGAGTAACACACAGAAATACCTAGCCATCATTGCTTCACAGTAACGAATAATAGATAGTGATATATATTAAGTGTCATATTCAAACTGTTCAGTCATAAAAACACAGCACTGTATCGTATGAAGTTGCACCACGTGTAGTATATACGACGAGCGTACGTCCGTTCTGCAGTAGAGCTTGAGGCGGACTGATTCGGTCTCGTAGTGTAGATGTAGAGGCCTAGAGTGTAGCTGAGGCTCGGCGCGCGGCGGTCGGCGGCTCAAAGGCAAAGGCAGGGAACCGGTCGGCCGCGGCCGGTGCGTCCTGACCCTGCATATGTTTCGATGAAACTTTGAGCTCGAACAGAGCATTATGACGAAAAAAAGGAAAGGTGCCTAATTCTTGATCAACGCAATCAGTGCTCATTTTGTAGCGTCGCTGTGGACTGAGGAGTGAGGAGTGTGGAAGAGAATATCATGTTGAGATCACCGGAAATTGAGACACAGATTTTACTTTTGAGCCAGGTTCTATATAATAGCGTGACAATGAATACTTTCAATTCAACAAATATTTTATACTATCACAAGAATTTAATGACTGCAGAAAATTGTAAATGTGAAAAGAACAATATAAGTTTGCAAGAAAACTTATATTGTTAATTTTGGTAACTTTACTTGCGTTTGCATGTATAACTAACTGTCCACTGAAATTAATTAAAAAGAAAACAAACTGTTGAGTGAACTTGCCAAACGCATAACCCTTTTACCGATACCGGAAGATGTGCGAAAGAGATACCTAATGGCCTTTATCGCGTATTCTTTTATCTTTCAGACATCCCAAGTAGAATACACAATTAGGCCCCTTCATTACATCACTCCAATAACACCTTTAATAATTTATCATCACATTGCATTTCCAGCCCTATTACAGTTGAAAGAGCTCTACAACTCGCTCAGAACAGCTTGTATCTGAGTTTTGGATCTCGACCATTTTTTCCTGAGCTTAGCGCGTCAAGGTTTTTGTTTCATGTTGAAAGCCAAGGAGGGTTTAGGTTAGAGTGGTCGTGGAAATGAATAGCTGCATTGTGCGAGAGGGAGAGAGAGAGACGGGCGGTCAAAGGCGCCGCCGTGCGCGTACGCAGCGCGGACGAGAGCGGAATGCCTAATTAAGGCCGCATGCGTGGACCGTGGACTGTAGGGTGGAGAGTGTGGTCAAATTAATAAGTGTTTATAATCTT
>JAKRZM010001304.1:190146-208809 GCA_036379175.1 Heliconius cydno galanthus | reverse complement strand
TTAAACAGCGTAAAGTTGCATATCTAGGGCATGTATGTAGACATGATCGATACAAACTTCTGCAAACTATAATAATGGGAAAAGTTTCTGGGAAAAGGAAAACCGGCGGTAGAAGAAAGTCATGGCTAAGGAACATCAAAGAATGGACTGGAATTAAAAACGCTGTAGATTTAATTCATTTGGCTAGGGACAGGACCAAGTATGCGAAGTTGACTGCCAACCTTCACTAGTTGGAGAGGCACTTTAAGAAGAAGAAGAAGTCTTTTTTCGTTATCATATTGTTCTCTCGACCCCAATTATTACGACATTAGAGACGTTATGTGTTGAGTGGCGTAAGTCAAGTCTCAACGTAGTGTTTTGTTTTTTAGATCGAGGAAACGATAATATTTCATTCTCCATGTGGTAATCGAACTTACAACGAATTTAAAATTATACTGGCCTCAAAAAGTATATTATAACTATGTAGATAATTAAATAATATTACAAAACTTTTCAATACAGGCACTACAAAGAAAAAATTATCGTTAAAAATTGCGTAAACTTCCAATTTATATTGCTAGGCCACTGAACTAAACGGTCGTTTAAACATTTTTGAAGATAATAACCATCCTTTGTTTTACGTATAACATAAGCATAAAAGCGCAAAGGGTTTAAAACTCAATAAAAATAGATACAGCGTGTTCACAAAACAACAGTTATTATAATACAAAAGAACAATAAAGTTATAAATGTTTTACAACACTGAGGTAAAAACGGGGTGAAGACGACTTGCACAATACTCTAAGAATCCTTTCATAAGAAAAGAAAAGGCGTAAGTTGTTCTATTAGAAAGTATGGCTAGATTTTTTTTCGTTCACGCTATATTCTGCACCACGGATCGGCAAGCGTAGCGTAGGGCCTCCAGCTCGATCTGAAAAGGTTGCTGGCGAAGGATCGGGAGCTCTGATGCACCCTGGATGAGGCCTATGCCCAGCAGGTAGACCCGAATAGACTGATTTGATATATTCTGCAGGGCCTGCAGTGGGTTTAAATTCGCAACTATAATTCTTAAAAGTACTTACTTACTTACTCCGTGATTATATATAGTAATGTATTAATATATTTACTTTTGATAACGATCTATTATTATAATACTTAGTTATTGTTTCTTTAAATCTTAAAAACTGTATAATATATCTATCATAGTGAAATATAACCTCGTCATATCTATTTATATTCAAATTATGAGATTTTTATTTAATATGCATAATGCGTGCGTTACATTATAATTACTGCATTAACGCATTGTCTTCTAAATATGTAATCATTTTAAGTAAGCCATTATAGTTACGTTATTTCTAACAAATGAACTTAACGACCCTTAGCATAATTAACCTAAAATATAAAATGAGTGAGGTAATTATTTATAAAGATATGGTAAAATCATTTTTTTTCACGCCGTTCCGCATTTTCTCCTCTGTCTTCTCAATCTACAAGCTACTAATATACGATTTAATAATTTTTAACCATTTTGTCATCTGGCGTCGGAGTAGAAAAGCTTTTAAATGAAATGACAAAACAAAAGTACTCTACTAAGCACTTTCTAAAATTAATATCTCTATATCATAGCCTATTTAAGCAAAGTGAGGTAATGATTTGCCCCACTCAATAAACAATATGTCTTAATTATATCTATATATTCACTCGAAAAATATTATTTGCTCTAGTATTAAATAAACTAATGCTTTTTCTGTACGACTCACAACTGGTCTCAATTCGTTAAAATGAAAAGATCTAAAAAAACAACAATAATATAAATAAAACCGGAAACCAATAAAAATGAAATCGCAACACTACGCAATCACTCTCTATACCTACAAAAGATCAAAGCTGATACTCTCTTTATCGTCACCAGAACAACCCTTTCCACTTCCACCCAATACCTATACCTATAGCCTATAGCTACTAGAGACTTACAGGCAAAAATAACATTTTAACGCATGACTGCCACTTCTTAATGACACGTATTTAGTTACATCCAGATTTTGACTTTGATGTTATATGTAAGTATTTTTATGTCTTTCCTTTCATTTTGGCTCCTAGTTCAGTTTTTTATTATTGTAATACCAGTCAACATGCAAAGCTTTGAGAATTCGGTGGAAAATGATAATGGAAGTGTCTTCATGGGAACAGAGTGCCTTAACAGTAGGTTTCCGGGTTCCCTTTTGATACAGTGTGACGCTAAAAAAATATTTAAAGTTAGTAATATTTACTAAATTAATAGGTTCGCATTTGCTTAGGTAGGTGCTGCTGTACAATGTGTTCATATATTTGTAATAATTTATATTAAAAACATTTTTTTAATCAATTCAATTTTTTTTATTGTCTATGCCAAAAAAGGGTATTCGGTCCATAAAAGAAAATCCACAACTTTCTACATACATACATATGTAAACAAACATATCTACATACAGTTTATAATTAGTTAATTTTTCCCCTCCCAACAATTTCTTTTTACAACCATCAAAAGCAATAAACTTTTAACATTACAGCACGATATAAAGACTTAAAGGGGTTTAAAACGCGTGGAGACAATGGCGGCGCGATCAAAGTGCTGTCGGCGCCTTTGAAATCACTGGTTAATTTTACACCGTGTGCCCACACCCGATGCGGGGGGTTCCCTTTGTAAGAATATGCTATATGAGCTATTAGTAGTTTTTAGTAAGGTATTTTTTGGGTGATAATATAATTAGGTTTATTGTTAATTTTTTTTATTTATTTTGTTTATTAATTATTTAATTAGCTGAGTAAAGCCTTATTTTAAATTTAACCTTTTAAACAGGATTTATTGCGTATATTTATGTTGTGTTTCATTAAAAAANTAAATGAAATGACAAAACAAAAGTACTCTACTAAGCACTTTCTAAAATTAATATCTCTATATCATAGCCTATTTAAGCAAAGTGAGGTAATGATTTGCCCCACTCAATAAACAATATGTCTTAATTATATCTATATATTCACTCGAAAAATATTATTTGCTCTAGTATTAAATAAACTAATGCTTTTTCTGTACGACTCACGGCTGGTCTCAATTCGTTAAAATGAAAAGATCTAAAAAAACAACAATAATATAAATAAAACCGGAAACCAATAAAAATGAAATCGCAACACTACGCAATCACTCTCTATACCTACAAAAGATCAAAGCTGATACTCTCTTTATCGTCACCAGAACAATCCTTTCCACTTCCGCCCAATACCTATACCTATAGCCTATAGCAACTAGAGACTTATAGGCAAAAATAACATTTTTACGCGTGAGTGCTACTTCTTAATGACACGTATTTAGTTACATCCAGATTTTGGCTTTGATGTTATATGTGAGTATTTTTATGTTTTTCCTTTCATTTTGGCTTCTAGTTCAGATTTTTTATTAATGTAATACCAGTCAACAAGCAAAGCTTTGAGAATTTGGTGGAAAATGAGAATGGAAGTGTATTCATAGGAACGGAATGCCTTAGCATTAGGTTCCCAGGTTCCCTTTGCCTACGCTAAAAAAATATTTAAAGTTAGTAATATTTACTAAAATAATAGGTTCGCATTTGCTTAGGTATGTGCTGCTGTACAATGTGTTCATATATTTGTAATAATTTATATTAAAAACATTTTTTTAATCAATTATTTTTTTTTTATTGTCTATGCAAAAAAGGGTATTCGGTACATAAAAGAAAATCCACAACTTTCTACATACATATATATGTAAACAAACATATCTACATACAGTTTATAATTAGTTAATTATTCCCCTCCCAACAATTTCTTTTTACAACCATCAAAAGCAATAAACTTTTAACATTACAGCACGAAATAAAGAATTAAAGGGTTTTAAAACGCGTGGAGACAATGGCGGCGCGATCAAAGTGCTGTCGGCGCCTTTGAGATCACTGGTTAATTTTACACCGTGTGCCCACACCCGACGCGGAGGGTTCCCTTTTTAAGAATATGCTATATGAGCTATTAGTAGTTTTTAGTAAGGTGTTTTTGAGTGATAATATAATTAGGTTTATTGTTAATTTTTTAAATTTATTTTGTTTATTAATTATTTAATTAGCTGAGTAAAGCCTTATTTTAAATTAAGCTTTTAAACCGGAATTATCACGTATACGTTGGGTTTGATTTAAAAAGTATAAATCAAAATAATCGCAAAAATTCAAGATTAAGAGAAGAAGAAGAAGAGAAGTAATAAACTCGTTTCTGTCAGAGGCAGGCGCACAGGTTATGAGTTAGATTCCCACTCGAGGAAGTGCATTATTTAATGTTTTCATTCTCACAATGCTTAAAGAATTCGACGGAAACTGGGCTCTAGAAGTATCCATTAGTAATGAAAACGGAGAAATCCTGCTATGTGCCGGATAGAGCGAGAAACTAAAAAAATAATTAACTTATAATAACTATTTTAATATCACTAAGATATTAAAAAAGACTTATTAATAAACAAACCATAAGTTATACGTTCCACACGACATGCTTACAAATAAAAAATAAAAGGGCGAAAAATAAAATAAAATAAAACCGACTTCAATATATATAGATTGTATACAGAAAGTTATATTTTACTCGTATATATTTATAAAGATATATAGATATATAGATATGTATGTACGTAAGCCTGTGCACTGTATCGAAGTGTCGAAGTCATCCTGTCGGTTCGAGAGAGCGTGAAAAATTTATGAATACCTCTCCGACAGCGCTCTACTCTCACAATATCTGTATTTGCGCATTAAAATTTCTTTATTGTAAGAAAAATTTCAATATATTTTAACCTTTAATACACCAAATAGATGTGTAAAGGCGTTAAATTAAATTCAGATTACAAAATCTTTTTATAATTGCTAGTTGTACTATAACACATAATCTTATACAAAAAGTATAAATATATAATAAATAATTATGATAATAATTTTAAAACAATATTTGGTTTAGTTAGGGTAAAATAACAAACTGACCATAGCCAATACATATTATGGTTCAGTTGCATATCTTACAAGAGATTTAAAACCTGTATTATCAGATCCTAGCCGATGCGAGGTCAAAAGCAGAAAATTATAGGGAATAGCATACTAACTTCAAGATAAAGACAATAAATAAATGTCTATAAGCCTATAAAATGCTAATAGTGCCATTAAATACAGCTACAGGTATGTCTTCTCGTAGCTCCCCCCCGAAAATACCTGTCCTGTAAGTACTTATCCCCCATAATAATTATAATAATCATCCCACAATTAAAAAATATCAAAAATAATGATAACAAATTACAGCAATGGCCGAGTTCCGTCCGCTACCACTCAAAAAGTAAGCGCGGACGTTAAGTTAATTTTTAAGCGTAGCGTCTTTTAATTTGCAAAAGGATTTTTATAATTAACTATTTAATAAAAACAAAGCAATCGGGTTCATCTTGGACTGCATTCTCGTACGTAGCTTGGGGACCAGTACGCGGTGAGCCGCCTTTAATCCTGGCAACGAGGATTTGATGGTTCAAGCAGACGTGGATTTGGTTTCCTCGGGCTGAAGAGATGTTACCAGCGAGAAGATATTACAAGCAATTAAGCTATCATTAAGGGTATTCAAGAGAGCTGCAATTTGCCACGCAGTCCGGGCCCGGGCACGCGAGGCTGGAGGGGAGTAGCGGGACGGCGAGGGGGGAGGAAGGGAGGTTAATTAAGTGAATACTCACATAGACACATGGGAACGTTCTTTGAAGTGCCGCCTATAGTTGTGTTCCTAGTAATTCAGTGTTTTATAGTTTTTTTGTAACATACGTACAATCTAACGCTATATATACATACATATATATTATATACTTCAGATGATGGATTACTAAGAAATATTTTACGACGTAATTCTCGTACATAATTGTTTTTTTAATATTACATGTTTCCGTGATCTATTTTAAGTAAATACTTAAGTAGTACTTTGAACACACGTTTCAACTAAGTAAGTGTCGAATATCTGAAAATAATATTCTTATTACTTAAATTGTTTGACAAAATAAAAATATCGTTACTTTCGATAATTTTTATCACCTTTTTACAACAATGTTATATCTAAATACTGTTAGGTTTTTCATTTTCGTGCATAGGTTATTTCAGCTTTACGTATGTAGCAAGGGGCCTAATGTTAAGACACTCCTCTCCCAACTTTCCATAAAATTCAGGAGGCATTCCGTGTTGAGTGGCGAAACTCAACGCCGCGCTTTACCTCGACGCCAGAGCGAAGACATGAAAATATTCAATATTTCATTTCCTTGAGTAGGAATCGAACCCATAACCTATTACGTTTACAGTAGCACGCAAATGCCCCGGCACACACAGAATACCTCTAGAATTCAGCGGAAAGGTGAAAACGCAAGTATTTTTACGGGAACGGAGTGTTTTCACATTCCCTAAGATTCCCTCTGCCTACCATACCTACATAGCAATGTGCTGGATACAGTGATGCAAAAAAATTACATCTCAATCGTTTCCACAACCTCCATGAAATTCTGGCACTAACCTTCTGGGAATGTTTTTATTAAAGAATTCAATACTAATTAACTATTACAAACTAAATTAATTATTGGACGTATTTGGTACTCTTCATGAATATTTCTCGAGTAATCAAGCTTACGAAGATTTTTTATTTTCCGTAGAATTCATTAATTTGTGAACCGGTTCGTCGAATTAAATGTTAATTATGTAACGTTAATATATGTACGAGTATATATTTTTTGCTTTTAAGTTAAAGTAAAAAAAATGGATATTAAAAGTATTTTTGGTCTTTATGTACGTTTTCTTTTTTTTAAAATAACAATATAATTTTCGGACACAAAAAAATCCAATCCAATTTAACACTTTATTAATTTCTGCTATTATTTTTTATTTTAAATATTAGTGACGCAGTTTAACTATATACGTGATGGTTGTAATTTCAATCCCTACTCGGAGAAATTAATAATTGTCATTTTCATTCCCTGTTAAGACCCAATGCGGCGTTCAGTTCCGCTAGTCAATACGAAATATCACGAATTTGGGAGGAAAGTGAAGAAAAGTTTGTCTTGACAGTGGCCTCTCTCTGCCGACCGTGCTATATGGAGTAAAAATGTAAACCAAAAATCCTATCGACATCTACATTTTAACTTTTATATAGCATTTACGATTTGAGATGGCACTTGTCCATCGTTACTCCCATAAAATAATACACTTCCACAGCTTAATTAACCAATTTTCCAGAAACTCTGTCTAATCAACACACGCACTCGAAGCCTGCTCGTAACATCTCTAACTAATGCCTGTAATAAACTTGTCGGGCATTCAACCATTCCTCTAAAACCTTCTTTGTCTATAGCCCTCGAGCCCACAGAGTCCACACAGACCAAAGAGTCCAAGCCGTCAGTATCCAAGGTAATCGCATTGATAGCAATTAAGAATGCGTGGGACGAGCCCCGCTAATGGTGGCCGAGATAACGTAAGTAATTAAAGTATCATTTGATTATGACCGCGGCTTTGCATCGCCGATGTAGTATAGGAGCCTGCGTTTGTTTTTTACATGTCGAATTATACGTTTTTTTTATTTGGCTTTGGTGTTTTTACTAGAAAACTATAGATTTTATGTTTATTTACATGTTACAATTAGTAATGTCTGTTTGGAATCATATAAAAAGTGTAATTATAGAGGACTCTGGAACAATCAGCGACACCGACCGGCTTTAAGACGTAATTGTCGCTAATTACAGTGAGAACATGCGGCGCGGCCACCCGTTGGACACGCTCCGATACCAGCCATACACAAGATTTTATAGCATTCTTCTGCTTTTTATCATTTGTTGCTATTATTTTTTTATAAAATAAATTTCTCGGTACCTATTATTTATTTCGTTTTATTACGTAAACATTGTTAAGTGAACGCGTGGCGCTATGCCGTGGGACGTGGGTTTGGTTCTCAATGGCGTTGTTGGTACAAATAGTGGTCCACGTTGTACGTGCACACCTAAAGAGGAGAACGGTATGATATTTATTTAGTTGAAAAATTTTCCATTACCAGTAAGACGAAGATTCCATATGACTGAATTGGTATGAATACGACAGAACGAGATGATTAAACATTAAAATACGATTCATTTCGAGGAATTATTTATAGTATTCCCATAGTATATTTGAAGACATTAGAGACGTTCAAACCCAGGCAATCAATCCATTCTCGTATCGGACTCCTTGCATATTTTGACATATAGAATTCCAATGAGATATCTGAAGACAAAATTATTTTTTACAGTAATATAGCGTACGAGTATTTATTAAAATAGCGCATAGACTACAATTTATTTATTTATAATTTGGCGATAATATAATAAGTATAAGCGAACGAAGCCGGGTTCGGGTCGCTAGCGTAAATATAAAAAATATATATTAAATTAATTCTCTTTATAATTCTTTTTCATTGCATCTCCTACGTTATAAACATAAAGAATTAAAATAAACTTTTGTAGCTTAAACTCGATAAAATTTATGCGTAAGCTTTTATCTGACCCGATACTGCCGGCCATTACTCTTGGATGTTACACTAATGCTCGCGGTATGATGTTTCGATTTTTATTCTAAATTCCATATATTTGTGATTAGAAAATTAAAAGTTTTTGTTTAGTTTCGAAGCTTATCTTCGTGATTTAGATGAACTGGAGTATCTTTTTTTAAAGTTATTTTTTTTATGTTATTTTTGTTATGTTAATAGGGGATATGTTTTTGGGATCTTTCAATGTTAAAAATATTATAAACTTAGTAAATTGATTTACATGTCTACACTAACTATTACCTCATAAATAGTAGGGAACTAGAACTTAGCATCAAAACACTCCGCTCTCGACTTTCCTGTATTAGCGACATATTAAAATTAAGAAATTTAAGGTCGCATTCAGCAAGAAAACGAAAATAATATATTCCCCTAAGTGGAAATCGAACCTATAAAAGTCAGGCGCTGTCACAGAGACCTTTTCTTATGCTTATAATTTGTAACTAAGATCTAAGATTCTTAACTAACGGTAACTTATTAGTACAAAATACTATTTTTTATTATTTTTCAAATGAATTAACAAAATAAAGAATCTTACTACGATTAAAGTACGTAAAATTTTGGTTACGACAGTATCAATATCCATTGATAAGTTTACCAATAATTTTTAACCTTTTTTGGACGTGTAAATGACAATTTTAATTTATATATTCAGGTTATTTTGAACCGCCATTGTTAAAATTTATTTGTCGAAATGCTAAGATTTGTAAATAATTGTATGTCTATGGTCGGCGCGGCGCCGGGAGGGCGTGGCGCTGCTATTGTGCCCCTTGAGGGGTAAGAGACCATAAGTTCCATGTGGAAAGAGAAAATGAAATAATGGTAATCTAATAAAATTATATGTAAGTGGCCATACGTGGCACAGGGGCACAAGCATGCGAGTGTAAGCATAACAAGTTGTGGGTTCGATTCCCACTCGAGTAAATAAAATAATGAAAAATAGGTAATATTTTATTTCGTGGTTCTGGCAACGAGGTAAATCGCAGCTTGAGTTCGCTCAACACGCAAAGCCTTCGGAATACAGTGAGAAATAAAAGTTAATGGAAATGGCAGGTCACACTAGGTTCCCAGGTTCCCTCTGCCTAATCTGATATATACAGGATTCAGCGTGAGGCTAAAAAATGTATGAGATAAAAAATAATATCTGGACCAATAATAATATTTGCCATGGTTGTCTCGGTTGACTTTTGAGAATATGTACATAGTTATATCAATGTCCTTCGTTGTGTTTACGAAGAGGGAGAAGTTGATTAAAGTGATTGAACAGTCTTGTTATGATATGATGTAACATCTGGGGCTCCTATTTCTCTGCTTATTCCTGAAAGAAAACTGTGATACTAAAAAAAGTGATCTTACAAGGTTTCCGTTTTTACCTCTTGAAGTACGAAACTCTAAAAATATTTATTTAAGATAGCAATTTTAAAAGACAACCTTAATTACAATGAATAAATATGAAGTGTGGTCACACTACGTATGCCTGATGATAGGGTGCGCGCACGCATACATAATAACATCCCGGTTCTAGGCAGATTTAGAGGATATTACTTTGATGTTACTTAAATTATGTGTAATATTTCATCTTCCTTCTCTGTTTTTTATTGTACTTTTAACACTTATCTTTTATTAAATTAATAATAGCTTATGTAATAAGTGTATACGATTAATAGTAAATGTTTTAGTCGAGTTTCGCTATAAATTAATAACAAATATATGTAGTTGGTACTACCATAGTTCATAAGATAGTGTAAGACTCTACTTAGGTGCATGTTTATCTTCGCATTATATTGTATCTTTAATACAGTTCAACCTAGTGTTAACATACTCCGTTCTTCAATTTCCGAATTCTGGAGGCATTGCATCGAGTGGGAATCGAACCAGTCCCATTTACAATTACACGTGTGCCGCTGCACCACGACTGGCCTTATACAGACAAGTTACTGTACTTTTATGCAGTAATATAATCTTGAAAGTCATATATTTAATTAAGGCAGCATTGCATAAGTAAATTGTCAATTATACAGTGAAAGCAACCAATTAAATTTCGATAGATTGGTATTATATGTACCTATATGGGATTTCCATTTTATGTAACTATAAGCAGTCACAATACGGAGGGGATTGTAGAGTGCTTCGATGTCCAACAGCAATAAATGGAGAATAGTTCCCTTGACTCTTGCTTGAAAAATAGCTTTTTTTTACTCACTGTTGTTAAAACTTGTGCTTTTTCCTTATGTTGTTAGTTTTTAACTTAACAATGATATTTATTTTGGACAGACATACTTTGAACATCTCAATATACAGTAGAAATATATTCTACAGAGCAGAGAAAGAAAGCCGTTACCATTTAAAATAAAGTAAAGTAAGTGCGGCGTTTATTTCCGCCACTCAACATGAAATTCTTCCAGAATTCGGCGGAAAGTTAAAACTAAGTGTCTTAAAAATAGGGTCCCAGGTTCCATCTGCCTACCCTTCTATATGTAAAATACAGTGTGAAGCTAAAAAAATACGTTCACAAAACTTATCCAAGAGCGAAAGATATTAGAAAGAATGTTACATGTAATGTAATAAAAATAAATCTTGCAAGCGAATGTATAGAGAATCGATTTGATACACCTCCGAAAGCAAATTGCTCCGTCCGCGTCCAGTTCTTAGAAAGGTAGCGACGCACTCTTGAACATTTCATTGTATCATTTTAAAGGAATGAATGAGAATAAAAATGCTTTATATATCATTTTTATAAGAAAGATATAAATTATATGAGACATTGGATTGTGCCACCCAACTAGCAATTTCTCGGTTTGGATAGATAATGAAGAAGTACAAGTACAAGATACTTGCTAGAGCTTTTTCTGCCTTCCAAAGCCACGTGGGAATCAGTAAAAACTGGTTTTTTTTTAGTTTAAATTCGTAAATTGTAAAGATTGTATATTGTTTTCTAATAGCAAAATATTATTTAAGATTGTATGACATAAGTAGATCATGTATGGAGATTTTTTACATATTATTGGAATGAAAAACACTAGAATAATGAATTTATATTTTTAATGAATATATAGACTTTTTATAAATTCGTTATCTTAAATTTGCCACTAATTAAAACTTAGTTTTAAGCGAAATTACATAGAAAAATATATATAAAAATCATTACACTCGACTGAGCACGTTAATTTGAATGTTTAATATATGCATATTAAGAGAATAATCTAGCTTAATATCGCAATCAGTGCTGCTTTATCGATATTAAATTTTAGTAATTTAAATTCTTGGCAATTTTCTGATAAAAATTAAATAGTATATTTTTATTATATTAAATAATTATTTTGTTAGTTATTCAAAATGAAATATTTCAATATTATTCCGGTGAGAAAAAGATACTTCTATTTTTTATTCGAACGGTAGGTAAGGAGGAAACTGTCACTAGAAGACAAAACTAGATACTAATAAAAATTAAATTGATTACTTAACTGAGTAAATTCCATTTCGGTAATATCATACACTCATGCAATATATGTAATTTTGGTCTATTTTCACAAATCGCACAGTTAAATTATATTGCTATAATGTTTACAAATAATAAAACGCGGTGACATAACACTGGATTTTTCCCGCCACTCGCGGCAGGTGCGTGATACGTGAGAAATACGCAACAGATAATAATTAACTTTTACAAATTCATAGAGATTAAAGTTTTAATCGAGTTTTAATCGATTAGGCACGGACGTATTTGTATCTTAAATTGAACCGAATAGAAACTATTTGAAAACTCAAAAAGATTTAATAAAATAAATAATTTATGTAACGGCAAACTTCACAGGGCCTTTGGTTCGCTAATGAACTCAACTTAATTAGTTTTTAGGTCCGTAATGTATCAAGCATTCAGATAATGGCATAATAAAACTGCAATACTGTGACATGTTTCTACAAAAGGGAAAACACAATGACAGTTTTAATTACTTCATTTTCATACACTTGTCGTATATTTGTTTAAATTAATACTTTATCTTATCTGTAATCTTTTAAAATATAAATTAAGCTTTTATGTTGATGCATTTTTTATTGTTTTAATTCGCAACGAAATTGCAAGGTTGACGGTGACTTATAAAAAAATTATTCTTTCTTCATTCTCCATCTCCGTCCTTTGCATCAGCTGGTGGAATCCAAAACAAGCCTTTTTCTAACCAAACACGTAATTTAAAATATAAGTAATACTTAAACAAATTTGAACCTACTACCATTTTGGTCAGACACATTCACTGTTACCAAGAAGTACCTATAATATGCTAGCTTCTAGTACAATTATTGTAATGAAATTTATTCAGACTAGACTAGACTAGGTTTAGATAATACTTCCTTGAATTAGATGAAAACCAAACCATAAAATCTTTGGAATTTAATACATAAATTTCATTTTTCCATTTTGATGTATCTTTATATTTAAGTTAATCATACATTATAATCTAAAATAATATATATATGTATAGATATCACATAATAATCTATAACATAACATAACATAACACAAGTTTCTTCAAATTCAAGATTTAGAGTCCCAACTATATATAGAGCGAGGAATAATTACAATCTAAAACAAAACCATTAGAAACGAGCGGTCGGATTAAACGGTGCGCTTTCAATGACGACTAATGAATGCAACCTTTTTCCTTTTTCAACTCCATCGAAGCTCAGTTTACACAGATGTAAGGTATGTGGATTTGTTTTTAATGATTTGTGTACTTTTATGTATTAATTATTATAGTTCTTTTAGCGTGTGATTGTAAGCGTGATAGTAGTGGGTTCGATTGTTACATAGCGGAATGATTATATGTATATTTTATAACCGTATATAATTTATTACAGTATCAAGATAGGACGCGGCGTTGAGTTCTCTAAGCACGTAATGTCTTGAAAATATAGCGAAAAGTGCGAAACGGAGTGTTTATTAGTGTAGTTATTCACTAGGTTTCTTTTTTATAGTTTTTTTAGTAAATGATTAAACATTTATAATAATTTGTATATGTATGTAGCTAACAAATATCTCAAAATTTATATTATATAGACATTATTTACATTTTATATTATATTATTATTAATTATTATATTATTAGAACTTATCTTACATATCCTATTAGAATAATAATAGCATTAAAATTATACAATATTATGTTACAATGATATACGTTGCTAAAATAAAAAACATTATACATATGTATAAAGGTAGACAAAAAAGATTTTAATTAAGCCACGATTTTCAAAGCTCTTCTAGTAAAGTGTATCATTAATATTTGTTGGTCATAAAGTGACGTCAGCTATATTCTTTTATCAACGAAAATCTCTCGGCACTCTTAATATCAATATCTTTTTAAATAATTTCGTATCCACGTTAGTTTTTTGCTTTTAAATTTAAATAGAATTTTATTCCGGATATAGTTGTTATACAAGTTTTTTGGATAAAAGCATTCGTTAGACACATCCTGATTTGATAATTTTTTACTATTTCTTGAGCACTGCTCTATCAAAGAAGGTTTTTATAAATTACATATAAATTTAAAGAAAAAAAATATATAATTTCAATTTATCAACATTAAACATGGAAATATATAATATATATTTTACAATAAAAAAAAGACAATTATATAGTTTTTTCAATTCTATATCATATTCCTAGAACTATATCACTTTTGAGCCAAGCGTTGGTAACTAAAAACGCGAACGCTCCCGTAAAAAGCAAAGACTGCTAATGAGTGAGAACTTATAGATAACTTAACAATAAACAAATAATTCCAACATTATTCTCAAACTATTTTAATAGTTTCCACCTACTAGAACACTATTATACCATAGACCACTACTATAGACTATAGGTAGTGTAGTATGCGTGTGTCCTATGAACTATTACTATAGTAACAAAGTAAAAACAGAAACAAATGTCTGAAGCGTGGTTACGACAACATATTTAAAATAAATTACATACAAAAAAACCCCAATTAAATACGGAGAAATACATAAAAGTTAATCTCGATCAATCGGACAAATAAAAGAGCATATTACTATAGTATTATTAAAGACCAATTTAAACTATACTCGATAGCGTATAACGACAGTAAATCTACTACTACGGTAGAGGTAGAGAGTGGAATGCGTTTTTATCCATCACCAGCATATAGCGAGTTCTCGGTAAGCAATCATCTGACCGTAATCAAATTGACGCACAAAAAACATCGAAATCATCACCATGGCGGTCTCCAGCTCCACCACGCTCGATGGTCGACGGTCAACCTCACCATATTACGTTCTTAGATGTCTTATTCGTTTTTAATTCTTTATTCAAACTTAGTGGATAAGAAATTTAGTCATTTACAAATATAAAGCTTTATGTTTTATATTCTTTATTAGTTGTGGTTGTTTTGGATAATTATTGATAATTTTGTTAAAATAAATATATACTAAAACTTAGTTAAACATGATTTTAATAAAAATAAAAACGAAAAACTGACATTACACTATAGTAAAGCATTTTTTAAAATTTACAATACCAAAAAGTGAGAGATAATTTTGGTTTTGCGATTTTATATAGATATATTAATAACAAAATCTTACCTAATGTAACTTAAAACTCATTACTATCTATTTTAAAACTAGCAACTAATATTAATAACTTATTACAACATATATTAATACTAAAAGAACACAGCAACCACGAAGTTGAGTTAAAACTTTCATATGAAACGTAATTATCCGATGCAAATGTATAGAACGAGCCCCGGGCTCTGGGGGCAGGCTGCGAGGAGAGAGAGTAAAAAAAGCAAAAGCACACAGCTTTGTGGACGGCCGCCATTACAGAGGCCATTACGCGTAATTACGAGTCATTAGCCGCTGCCCGGTATTAACGCGATATTGCCTTTTAATATCTCGATCTGTAGTGTGTGTCTGTCTGCACGCTGTGAGGGCTAGAACTACACTTTTAGATAGATTAAAATGTGTGTTAGGTTTTGTTTTGTTGTTATAGATTTTTTTTAATATCCCGAATAAGTTACCTTTTTATTTATCTCTCTGTATTCCGGACACAGCAGGGCAGAGAGAATCCGTTGCTAGCATTCATTTTCCCATTTCTTCTCGACGTGGTGGAATTGTGGAACTCAACGCCACGTTTTGCGTCGACATCCCAAAAATGTCAAATATTTTATTTCCCCGAGTGGGAATCGAATTCACAACCTGTCACGTTTACACATGCTGACGCCCTACGCCACAACTGACCACATAAAAATTGATTTAGTAATTAATAGGCGCATGATAAATTTGAATTTTCAATCATAGCAAACGGCCAGCCGCGTCTCTACCGCGCCACTAAGGCATCATTATTGATTTCAAAAAAGAAGTTCTGTATTAGACAACTATTTTCTTGCCCCTCGATTTCCTTGCAATTTCTGCAGTGAATTAAAAAAAAACAGCCGCTGAATTGACTACATAATTATATGCATAATATGGACGAACTATAGTCCTCATTTCAATTCGTCCCGTTAATAAAAAGCCACNACGAAGTTGAGTTAAAACTTTCATATGAAACGTAATTATCCGATGCAAATGTATAGAACGAGCCCCGGGCTCTGGGGGCAGGCTGCGAGGAGAGAGAGTAAAAAAAGCAAAAGCACACAGCTTTGTGGACGGCCGCCATTACAGAGGCCATTACGCGTAATTACGAGTCATTAGCCGCTGCCCGGTATTAACGCGATATTGCCTTTTAATATCTCGATCTGTAGTGTGTGTCTGTCTGCACGCTGCAAGGGCTAGAACTACACTTTTAGATAGATTAAAATGTGTGTTAGGTTTTGTTTTGTTGTTATAGAGTTTTTTTAAATATCCCGAATAAGTTACGTTTTAAGTTATCTCTCTGAATTCCCCACACAGAAAGGCAGAGAAAATCTATTGGTAACATTCCGCTTCCCATTTCTTCTGGACATGGTGGAATTGCGGAACTCAACGCCACGCTTTGCGTCGACAAACCAAAAATGTCAAATATATTATTTCCTCGAGTGGGAATCGAATCCACAACCTGTCAAGTTTACAGTTTACAGTCAACCGTTGTCAAACATCTTTTAGCTAATGTACCGTGGATTAAATTCACCTTTCCAACATTGTAGTTCCTTTTTAATTAATTATTATTTGAAAACTAAAGAATTATTCTCAACTGTACAAACATTAATATTGAAAAAATATTTTATTAGATAGAAATTATTTCGTCAATTAAAGTTACATATTCAATATAAATTACATTAAATAATCTTATTATTTTGTTATATTGTTATTATTTCATGAAGTACACTAAGTACCTACATGAAAGCAGGGAACGGAATATCTTAACACTGTGTTCCCTCTTCTTTTTCCTAATATAGAAAAAAAAACGTAAAGATTAAAAAAAAGTACTATAGATAATCAATTGAGCATTATTTGACGTCAATGTAGACTGATAACATATTCATAAATTTCCAACATTTTACAATAAAAGCCCTTCATGAAACGTTTGAACTCTTCTATAAAATATAAATAGCTTGTATTAATGAAGGAACAGGATCTCCGCCATAGTGGGCGCTAGGGCTGCTATCTGTAAGATATTGTCACGCACGAGTGATAGACGGACAGCACAAAGATGCGCGGGCGCAGCGGTCTCTCTTTGTGTGGCACAGGGTTGAGACATGGTGATATTGAGTTTTTTTAAGTGTATCAAATGCTTTTTTTGATTATAAGATATATAATGCAAATTTCTTAATATAACATCTTTTATAAGAACTTAAATATTTAAACTTAAAAAATATTTTTTAATAACATTATATTATGTACCTTTTTTTTTATTTAACGAATTTGATATATAAGTTCATGTAATAAATTTGGAAAAAAAGCGTTTAATTCACATTAATAAAAAAACTATTAAATAATTTGTTATGCCAACCCTACCTTTATGAAGTAGCAGTGTCTGCATCATTTGAACGATTTGTGTTCACCGCCGCGTGACGATCGTCTTGACAGAGTGAAAAAAAAAGTTATATCGCTAGAGGATTACCTTTATTAAGCCTATTCAAAGCTGAATTACACTAATGTACGTTTCTTGTGTCACAAAAAAAATAAAAAAACTTCCCTACAATCTGATGACGAGATATTTTTTTATCGAAGCGTTGATATAATCGCAGTTTTGCTGTGACAGAAGTTGTTTTTGTATAGTAATATAAGTAGTACATAAGTATACATGAGAGCCAGCGTAAAAAACATTAATGTATCTATTACACAACGTATTTGATGACATTTTTTTTTATTAAATTGTATAGGTATGAATTTACTTTAGTACGTCCGGTCTTTCTATTTCTTTTAGTATAATCTGTGAAAACATTATAAACCTCTTTAATATATCTAACGTTAACATATTTTGTGCATAAAAAAAAACAAAAAAAAAATACCGCATCGATATGTGCAAAAGATAATATTTAAGTAATTTTTGTTTTTTATTAACATAATACATATCGCAATTAGAAATAAAGTATCTTCAACGAAAAGCTCAGTCAGCCAGCGAAACGTTAATAAACAGACAGATGTTCAAAGGTCACGCAAAAACCGTAAAGCTACCGATGAATAATTGAATAATACTTTAAAGAGCAGTTTGTTTTTAACTCATCTATTTTGTATGAACATAGTTACATAACAATTACCAGTGACATTATTAATTGTCTTTAAATAAAACGGATATATTCATCGACGACTATCCTGAAATAAAAAAAATAATTCATATTAATTTTTGACATATAAGCTAAAGCTGCACAAAAAAGTCTCACATTAATACACAAGTTCTTATATTTAAAATTCCAACAGCAATACTTTATAAAAGGAAATGGAAAATGAGCTTATTATGTAAATACTCATATATAATGTGCGTGGAAACAGTTTGAAAGGAGCATCAAATGCACCGACACACGTTATCAATGGTTTTATTATGCACATTATCAATAAAATTAAATATAAACTTTAAGCGGCGACATGAAAAGGCAAGTGCATATAAATATAGTATATTGTATGTATTGCCTGCGATTAGCT
>JAKRZM010001304.1:152059-185518 GCA_036379175.1 Heliconius cydno galanthus | reverse complement strand
CGGCTGTCACAAACATAAGATATTGCTATTCTGAACACGATCGTCTATTCATAGACAGTTCGCGCTTGTGTCGGTGCGTCTGTGGTGCGTTTTATTATTTATTATATTTATGTGGGGTTACAGAGTTGGTTGCAAAATTGATTGTGGGAAGAATAAATTATTTTATATTTGTGTATAATTTATTTTATAATACTTGACGCCATTGTGACGCTGGAGTTGGAGTGTGTCTACACTGTGCTGGTAGAGAACGTTGCGTTTTGCTATAATGCCCGTAATTTTTCTTATTGTAGAGAATGGAGGGTGGTGAAAAATAATCCTACATAAACACTTACTTTTTTTCAGTTTCACGCATTGCAAGGTAGTCATAGGGAACCCAGTGTTAAGACACTCGGCTCCCCCCTTCCACCGAATTCCGGAGACATTCTATGTTATGTTGCGGAACTAACACCGCGCTTTCCCAAAATACCAGAGCAAAGAAGTGAAAATATTAAATATGTCATTTCCTCGAGTGGGACTCAAAAACACAACCTGCCAAATTATTCATGACATTTTATGTTGAATGGCGGAACTCAACGCCGCGTTCTCTTGTTATCAAATAATTCATTCCTCGAGTCGTAGTCATTTCCTGTAATAATATAGAGAAAAATTACACAGTTATAAAATAAAGGACGCCTTCAATACATCCTACTAACCTTTATCCTCAATTTCAATATAGAAAACGTCGCTTTCTACGATTCAGCACGTGATAACATTTACTGATGGCCGGAATCGGATGACATGTATCTACCTATTGCAGGAGTTAGGACACCTGTACTAGAAACATTTAATTAACTATTGTTACAACTTTAAGTTCCCTTTAATAGGTGCTCTTTCTACTACGAAGCAGCATTAATCTAACCGCTAATCTTTTTTCAACGTAAAACTCTTCAGTTCTTATAATATTAATGAATTAACAAAAAGTTTCGTATTCCAAAAAAAGTTTAGCATTACAGTAAAACCGAATTGCCGACTGACATCACAGTAAAGTATTACTAGTAAGGAAATTTGAAAATAAAAAATTACAATAATAAATATTAATTTATTTCATATAACTTAACATACTCGCTGCGTATGAGTGTTGCTATATAACATAATATAAAACTGATATGTGTGTATATTTAGTAATTCAGGCAAATAAAATAATAAAAACATCGTTTTTTTTCCTAATTTTTTAATTAAGTTTTTAAGCTCTTGTGTTGACACATGAAAAAATTATTAAATTCCTTTACTTTCCAAGAGAAGGCAGCTTAAGCCGCATGAAATCGAGCTTTTATGTAGTTCTAAACAACATCTCTTTACTACAATTTAAACAATTTACTTCATTATGTGTAAAGGAACATTTACAACATTATATTGTTCTCATAATAGTTAAGACTTACAGTCTTCGAAATAAAAATACAAAAAAATAAATAATGGGACGTTAAAATTGGCAACACTTCAAAATATGTTTAAAATAGTAATAGATTCATAACTTTAATATGTATTAAAATAGGTTTAACCAAGATTTTTTATGGTTTTATATATTTTGTAGCACTCTATGCGAAAGTAATTACTCTCCCTCTCTTTCTGCGCTCTTGTTAAGTATTACAATATGGCATGGCAAATAAATGTATATAAATTTATAACTTTAAATGGGTAGGTTTAGTTTGTGAAATATTACTATCCATTTTATTTTTCTTCTGTAAAATCACTTTTACAGTCTGCCCCACAGACGTAAAACGCGCCGTATAAATTGAACCAATATGGCGTTGGCGAGGTATATAATAAATAGTATTTTAATTGATGTTACAACATGTCAAATAAAACTATTATGAACTAATTGATCACAAACTAATATATCATCATTGAAGTACATTATTTAATGTAACATTTTAAAAATTATTCTTTACTATGTTCTACTAAAAAACGTTCTTAACATTAACCTTTAAGTAATCAAATAACACAACACATATAGAGATATGTATTTTATCAAAGGTATAAAATTTTTAAGGTAAAAAGCGGAACTCGAACCCGCGCCACTTTGAAGCCCTCCCAGTGCTGTGACCACTAAGTTATACATTCTCAACAATCTACATCGAACTACTTATACCCATGTTACACCGTAATGTGGATAGCTCTTGGACGGCTCCCATAAGTTAGAGAGAGAGAGCTCCATTGATTTAATATTTTTATCCTTAGTGCAAAATATCCGTTAAAAATAGTAGATACATCAGTTCAAAACCAGTTTTATTTAACATATTTTATAACAATTTATGAAGGCATCATCCCCTGGCTTCGTTTCCACTGCGCCCCATGTCTTCTGTTGTGGTTGGCTCGAGCTGATTTAGTCTTTTCTTTCTTATCTCTATTTAACAGTACTTCTTTTTCTTGCCCATGGCCTTTAGGTTTACCTATTACGTCTGTATTTCTGTAAAGAATATGTTTTATTTTTTGTTTTATGAATGATAAATTATTAAAAGAGTCAATGAACATATATAATTTTTTCAATTATTCAAAACAATAGTAGAGTATGGGGTATGATATCTAATAGGTCAAGACCGCATGTATAAAAACAAATTAGCAGAAATTTGGGCGTAACTTTTTAATGATAGGTTTACTGAACGGATAATTGCCGGTACCATGATAGATCTATTAGCGGTCTTACCCCAACGATAATTTACCCCATATTATATAACAAATAAACATACCTGGGCGGCGGCGGGCGGTATCCTCCTCGTCCTCGTTTCGCCTGGAAGTTAGCTTCTCTTCGAGCTCTCATCTCTTCGGGGTTCACGCAGAAGTCCATTTTACTTCTACTATTCGTAGGTTTCTCTTCTTCTACCTCGTCTGATTCTTCTGACTCCTCCTGAAGATTATAATTGAACAAACGTTATGGATAAAATGTATTATGGTGTGTGTTGATTAAATAATTAAATTCTTGTACATTTGAGGACACTACTGGATGACTCCAGTCATTGTAGTATTGAGAAGAGTCATCCAGAAAGACACTAACAGCAACAATTCTTTTATATACTACACTTCCCCATTAGGAGGATAGTCAATATAATAGTAATTTAAAATATTAAAAATTTTTTCGTTATCACCTTTTCTCTGATTTAACTATAGATTACCTCTTTATCTATACCTTCATGGGTACTTCAGATGCTCCATAAAAAGATCCTGTAAGGATTCCGTATTTTTCTTTTGCAATACGGAGCTGTAAACGTAACAAAATACCGACGAACCTGTACGTCTCGCCTGGTCTGCAGGGCGCGCGGCGTGACGAAGGGGCGCCGCTCGTCGAGGTCGGCGGCGTGCGTGACGCCGTCCGAGTCGTACGTGTCGTCGTACTCGTCGGAGTACATGTTCTCTTCATCGCATACTAGACTGGAGGGGAGAGAAAATGTAATAAGTCTTATAGTGAAGTGAGTTGTTTGTACGAATAGACTACGTACTGACATAAACGTCAGACAGCAATGTATGCACAGTTTACAGTGGTACTGTTTTTAAGGTTCCGCACCTTTTAAGGAAAAAAGGAACCCTTATAATAATATCACTTTATTGTCCGTCCGTCTGCCTTTCAAGAGCCTTTATCGCAGGAACGCTTGGAGATATCGGGTTGAAATTCAAACCATATACTCAAATCTACGCCCCATAATTTCCTGAAAATATGTATGAATATTTCTAGTTTTACTTAATAGAATATATAAAGGGAATCAAAATTAATAGGTACTTCTGGTTGACCTTGAATTATAATATTTGGCAGCTAGCATCTACAGGTAGTACTAGTATATGTATGGAACCCTCTGTGGGCGATCCCGGCCTGCGCTTGTCCGGTTTTTAGTGCCTAATTAATGTCAAAATAAATAATACTCACTTGTATTTACTATATATATCCACACGTTTCTTAACTTCAGTTTTGTCATCCAACATGTCCTTAATATCTTTATATTTCTCTCTTTTCTTCCCCACATGTATTTTAGAAAGGTCCACGTCATCCCGAGTCATTATATCGAACTCGTCGCCATCGAAGACATTCAATCTTTGTATACCAGTTTCTAAATATTTGTTGTCTACTGGATCCTCTGGGATTATTGGTAAACTTGTGTCTAGACCTACAAATTATATATAAGTCTGATTTATTGTTGTGGGTTCAATTCTAATTTGGGATGTGTTAATAGAATATTGAGTATTGCCATTAACATGTCTCCATTGGGAAAATAGAGAAGCAAATGTTTTCTGCTCCTTAAAGAACAAAATTGTTTTTTTAGCACTTAAGATAAGCTTTCTCACACAAGATTTTTTGATTTTACACATATAACAGTATAAAGTAAAAAAATAACTCACAACAATTAAGTTTTTGTAAAGACAAAATTTAGATCCTTATGTTATTTACAATTTTCTAAAAACTAAAATTACACAAACTCTGAATTACCTCTCAAATTATCAGCGAGATTATCTTCCAAAATTGCATTAATCACTCTCTCAGCATTTAAGTCATAGTGTTGCAAACACTTTAATATGTACCCATCACCTAAATGTGGTAAAATATCCTTCACTTCACTTATTAAAGACTGTTCCCTGATATTATTTGGTATTTCCGTCTCTTTGGAAGGCCCTGGTATGTTTTCTGTAGTTTCTAAATGGCCATTAATTAAGTTATCTCTGACATTTGTGTTTGACAGCTCTTCAGGTATCGGGTCGTCTATGTTAGAATATATCGCTTGTAATATGAAATCAGTTTTTACTGTATCACTGTTTGTGAGTTAAAGATTTAATTGTTTTACACATTTACTCGTTAGTAGAGATGTTATCAGCAAGATATATAAATAGAACGTAGCAAATATATATAAATACATACTAACATTATAAATCTAAAATATTTGGTTGAAAGCGGTCCTCTCAGTTCAAATTGAAAAAAAATATTTTTTGGATAATTCATTTCTCGAGGAAGATAAGTTACAGTTAATGTATTTTTTTCACGCTTCACGCTGTATCTCGCAATATAGCAGCCTAGACGTTTTTTACGTTTAGCCGAATTTTCGAGGCATTGCGTGTCGAGTGGCGGAATCGATCCCACAACCGAACTATCTAATTGTTTTCATGTAACTTACTGCAGAGCTACTTAATTTCCTTTTGACCAGGCGGGCGAAACCGCAGGTAAGGGCTAGTTAAAATATAAAGGATACATGTCAGGATATGCCTGTTTCAACATCTCCAGGTCATCGTGTACGGGGTAGCACGCGTGGTAGTCTTTGATAAGAAGTCTTTCTGATAGCACGTCCATCATTAACGAGAGATACGCTTCAACATTTGTTATAACACTGCCTCTGCATAAAAAAATATTATTTAAGAAAAAAACAGGTTTTCAGTTTAGCAGAATGGGACAGAAGAAATCTAGTGTTAAGAGACTCGGTAACTTCTTTCTGACACATTTTTGACATTTTGCGTGTTAAGTTGCGGAACACAACGCCGTGATTTGTTTACCAAGGCATAAAATGAAAATAATTCAAATGTAATCATTCGCAAAATAAAATAGCGCAGCGTGGAATGCGGAGAGCGGAGTGTCTTGGCTCTCTTTACCTACGGTGCCATATGAGAGATACAGCATGAAATTGAATAAAATATATATTTTTAGATTAAATTCTGTAACATATAATAATAACATAGATAAGGATCTATGTTGTTATCATAATGAATATTGTGATTTATATAATTAATACAAATATGTGTAATATGTGTAATATGTTTTATGTGTTTATCTATTTATTAAGTGCACTATTACAAAATAGGTAATTTTCAAAAGTAGTGAGACAATAATTGCCATTCTCAATAATGTTCTAGGGGTATTCCCCAAATAATAATTTTCAAATGTTATCTCTCCAAAGGGAATTCCCCTTTTAGCTTAATTCAAAGTCTCAATGTAACATATGTACTTAGGGGTCCGTAATTCCCCACTTGTAAAGCAATTTAAAAAATTGTTATTATAAAAATAGTTTAGAAGTTAAATTAAAATAAATACCAATTAAAAATGTATTTTAGAGGTGTGGATAATACTAGGTGTCAAGCAAATAATGTGTTTATTCCTTCTCATCATAATAAATTTTAATTAAGTATTTTTATAATTAATTAAAATGTATCTAAATAACGCAAAATTTTTTTAAACGAAAATTCTGCGAAAATTTCCACGGACTTCTTTCGCACGGTAATAATTAATTTGACAATATACTTAAGACTTTGTTGTTACAGAAACTATTTGTTACTAATCTACGACGTAAATTGTTAAGTATAGGAAGTATTCATGACCGTTTTTCATATATTTTTTAAGTTATTATAAACTCCATTATTACAGAAGATCAAATGCCACCATAAGCAATTTAAAATGAAACAGTATGCATATAAAACATATCACTTTAAATTGAGCCATTGGATAGATTATTTAAATGAATATATAAACAATAAGTAATATATTTATTTTCATGCATTAACCCGCAAATAGCAGTGTAGGCAGGGAGAACCTGGGAACCTAGTGTTAAGTCACTCCATTCCTATGAAGAAAGTTAAGTTCTGCACTTTCCTTTCGAATTCTGGAGGCATAGCGTGTTGAGTGACGGAACTCAACGCCACTCTGCCTCATTACCAGAGCAAAGAAATGTAAATATTAAATATTTCATTTCGTCGAATGGCAACCGAACCCATAACCCCTTTGCTTTTACAGTTGCATGCTTGTGTCCCTACCACTGGCCTAATAACTATTTACATGAAGCAGTACTGGGCTGACTATTTAAATGAGAAAACAAAACTTACTCTCTATTGAATATAGCGTTCTTGTATACTGCCAAAATTTCCTTCACAATATCTATGAGCTCAATTCGGGCCAATTCTATATATCCTTCTAATTCCGTATAAGATATACTCGTTTCATCTCCCACTTCCATGAGTTTTTCATATAAATGTGGAATCCCATACTCATAGAGTTGGACTATACTGAAAAAGTGAGTTTGTTACTATTTTATATTCTTTGATGTTTTATTTCTTGTTAAAAAATTAATTATGTTGTTTACTTATTAAGATGTTTTGAATTTTATTATATTACCATTAAATTTATGTATAATTAATTTTATTTTATATTGTATTTATGTATAATGTTATAATGGAAAAAAAAGTAAACAATAGTCAAATCAGAGATAAGCATTTTGAAATTGAACACTTTTTTGTTATTAAATCTAATAAAATTAAATAGAAGTTTCCAGTATTACTTAATTAAAAGTAGTAAGACATCAATATATATTATATATGTATAATATTATGTATTAGTCTATTATGTTACATTATATATTGTACTATTTTATAAATATTTGTGTATTAAGTTTATGTATTAGGATAAAATATAATTTACGTATGTTTATTTATTTGCACCACCCACTATTTGTTTTAAATTTTATGTCTCCTAACCTCAAGGTTGTCTGGAAGAAATTGCTAATTAGCGATAAGACCGCCTTGTACTTCACACTTTGTTATTAGCTTATAAGTACTAGATGTAGTTTGTAACTTTGTTTTCTTCTGTTTGTGGTGTACAATAAAGTATAAATAAATAAATAAATAAAAGTTTATTATATTAGGCTGTTAATTAATTTTGCATATATGCTAATAATAATTTAAGACCTGAAAAGACTGAAAATTATTAGGTATATTGAGTACCAAAATATAAATAATTTTTAAAAATACTTACAATGAAGTTACAATTTGTGTATATACAAATTTAATAATCTATTGAGTATTTAATAATAATAATCAAATGTCAATAGAAAACTTATTTCAATAAACATTAATAGAGCAATACAAAATCTCACCTTAAAACAAAATTCGTTTTTTTCATCAACTCTGCTCCTGCAGGATACACTTCTATATATATCCTTAATGTCATGGCAGTGTCCAACATATGTATAACTAAATCTTTTAAAATATCAAATGTCAATTTATCATGATTTTTATGCCCTGAAGGCCTCCTTATTTCACTAAAACCTTTAAATGTTTCTGGGAGGTTTGGAGGTTCTTCACTTTCATAATCTTTGTTAACTTGCAATATTATGTACTTGAAAGCCTAGAAAGACTGTTTATTATTAAAATTATTTTATCATTACATGTCACTATTTAGACTATTCATAAATTACTGAATGATTGGGGGTTCAATTTCATGTGGCTAAAAATAGTTTTCACTTCTCCATACTGATAGAAATTGAGTTTAGGCACTCACCACAAATAACAGAATGAAATGGCTTTACAGTTAGTTCTCTCTGACTGCTAAGTGTTATTAATTAACCTACATTAAGAAGTTATTTAATATAATTTATAACCTAAATTTAAAAAAAATCTAAATATACCTTGACATTAAATATACTAAAATATACATACCTCTTGTACAAATATTAAAGCCTGTACAGCATCATTTTGGTACTTGGGTTGTATGCTGAACACAGTTTCCATCAGTTTTGATATATGTCTTGGATTATCAGCACCATATGTTAAGCACAAGTCCCATAATACCGGTATTGTAAATATGAAATTATCGTAAATTACATCTGCCAAGTACTCTTTAGACATCCATTGAGACTGAAATTAGAAGATCAATTAAATTGATGATGATGATGAAACATATTTTCACTGCATGGTAAAAAAAATATACCTCAAGTTACATATTATTTATTTTTAAACATTTGTGTAACTCACCTTACTTTCTTTATTAGTGACAAGTCTACTAAATACAACTAAAACATGTCTTCTAATATCTTCATATAATTTCTGTATATCTTTGCTATCATATAATTCAATATATGGGGGATTTGCTTCTTGTATAAAGGAAACTATTGCATCCATACATTGAGGATGATATAATACAGTACTCCAAAACCTAAAAATATCAATTAAGTTATAAATATATACACTAAGTAAATAAAAATATAATTCAAAGAATGGTTTTTTTTACCTATGATGCTCTAATTTAAGCAACCATTTCAGATTCCCTAAAAACAAATTCATTTTAGTTTTCCAGGCATCTACTGAACCAAGTAACAGGTCAGGGCCATATGGAGGCCTTTCATATTGTATAAAATCTTTCTTAACCACCCAATATGGATCCTTTAAAACAAATATCCTTCTTAAAAATTTAATAAAATCAATATTAGTAACAAAATAATATAAACTGAACTTTGGTTTTATATGAACAATTGTGCAACATGTTGTAAATCGTAAAATATATAAATCTATTTTCTTACATCAATAATACAAAATACAATAAAAATAGGATCATACCAAAGCCTTTATATGTTGTATTACACCAGTATTTGTTAAGGATATTGTCACATTTTCTACAGGAAAATTATTAGGATTCTGAAACATCATCAAAATCTTTACTTATGTGGCGAATATCAAGCATATTAAAAATAATAAGAATGGTTTAAAATATATAACGTACGGCAAAATCAATCTTTACGCTGTCTTTGTTCATTATTGTAAAATATTTATTTGTAGAAAGAAGAAATGATTAAATCACAATTTTATTAAAGCACTATTCAGGTATTCGGTGAAATATTAAAAAATATTTCGTTGCATGTCATCTGGCAGTGACATTTTTTGACATATAATGTCAAACTATGTTCTGTCATATTCATATGTGATGAAAAATTGAAAACTTTTACAGACATGTATAAGTATAAAATGTAAACACTAAACTAATCTATGTACTTTACCGTATCATTTATTTCGTAACGTAGATATTATTGGGAAGTACATAATTAACGCTATTGCCAGTTACGTTGCCAGTATACGTCTATGAATTAAAGATATACATATAAATGATGATATGTAAAAAATACGCAATAGTAGAGGATAAAAACTATGACGAAAATTTTATTTTTATAAAAGTAATATTTTTGTTAATTATAAAATATAATTTACAATTAATCCAGATCTTACCATTATTACGTCACTGTCGACAAAAAATAAAATTATACATTTTTAAATACGTGCTTCATAGTGCCTGAAAATTATATTTATATTTTACGTAGCGATGATTCAAAAATATATTTCCTTTAGATTTATTATTCTCTAAATGTAAAATATCTATTAAAAATGACATTCTGCAATTGTCACTGTCGGTTCTGTCTTATTTCTACCGTTATCTGAAGTTTCAAATTTAAACCATTGATTATTGAAGACAAAGTAAACAAAACTATTAAAGACAATTTTTAACTTTTTGTTTAAGTAAGTAAGTTAATTAAGTTTAATAACTTAAATTTATAACATGCAAATTTTGAAAACTAAACGAATACTGATAGTGTCTTAAATAACTTCATTATTTTTTAAAATTACTACTGACCTTTTATACGTAAATAGAATTCAAATAATTTCAATAACAAAGTGTTTTCCTGATTTTGGTACGTTCGGAAGGGCATAATCGAAGAACCATATCACACTTCCTATTTTTGATAAAAGTGTGGTGTATCACGGATAGAGTAATATTAATGTCCTCAAAAATGAAAAAAGCCGATGCCGATCCCAAAGTTAAAAAAACGCTGCTTAGAAATTATGAATCGAGAATACGGACAGAACATAAAGGGGTTCATGACGTTGATGCGGGTCCTTCGAAGACGAGTAAAAAAATATCAAGCAAACATTTTATACAGAAAGATAATCTTAATGAGCCTAAGTTATGCTCAAGTGAAGCTTTAGCAAACTACCTATGTGATGTACGAAAAACTGTACCACCACCACCACTTTCTCCGGAAGATTTAAACATTGATAGAGCCCTAATTAGTGCTAAGGTATGATAATTTCTATAATTTCATGGTTCATGCTTTACCCTGAGTAAAGTATTAGATTTATTAAGAAATTCTTTTGATCATTTTCTGCCCATATTTGAGATATTTGAACATATTGAGTGTCAGAATGTCCATATTGAGTTCTCAGTTCTCATTGAGTTGCCACTTGGGAGGAATTGGTATAGAAATAATTTAAATATTAAAATTCCTCTGGTAACAATTATTGCATTTACAGTAAAGAAAGTTTTTCAATGCCCTTACAGCCTTAATATAAAAATTCTCATCATATTTTAGAAATTTTACATTTATGTTTTAGTTTCCATCCACTATTTAGATTTATATTTTAGTATCCATATAGTAAATAAGAAATTAACAATATGAATTTATTATTTACCATTTATACATATTTAAAACAATATAATTTCAATCTATTTATTTCAGATGACAAAAAAATTGAATTTTCATTTCAATGATAGAATATATAAAAACTTAGTAGAACTAAATGCAGATGTCTCAAATGCACAAAACAAGCATGACAAAAGAATATCCAAAAGCAAAACACCTATTAAAAAAGACCTAGAACCAAACATAGAAGATTTTTGCCAAGACGAGAAAGGCCAAGATATATATCCTGACATTCCAATGTTAAAAAGAAATGTTAAGCTAATAAAAGGTGCGGAAGGCGGAAGACTGCACAGACTTGTTGCTTCTTTTGAAAATTTATGATGTATAATTTATTTTATGTTGTATATATATTTTTTTACTTTATAATAAAATAAGTAGTTAAGATTTCAGATATTTATTTATGTTACATTTTATATTATATAGCTTCAGATAAATGCTTTCTTTATTTACAGATGTTTTAAAATACTTAATGTTTTTTTTTAATATATTTAATATTTAGAGATTTTATTTCTATATTGTGCTATCTTCAAATTTATTATTTTACACTTACAGGCAATACTCACTTCTGTGATATTGTAATTTGAAAATAGGGGGAAACCCAACACTACAGTTATTTCACAATGTTTAAAGATGAATCATAATCTATTCCACTTTATTTAGCTTCATGCTTTATCCTTCACATAGCAGTGTAGGCAGAGAAAATCTAATATCAGGATACTCTGCAGAAATTCAAGGCATTGTATGTTATGTAGGCAGGTAGAATGTGACAACACTTCCAGTGAGAATCGAATCCATAACCATCATGACAGAAACTGAACTATGTCACAATGACCTGCTCTGATTTTATTATTTTTATTATAATATCATCATCACATAATTTTGATTATGAATGGTGGCCAAGCAATTATTTATCCATTGTTTTATCAGAAAGGGTACGTCAGATACGTCTGGTATTATACATAAAAATCAAATTTTAATTAATTTTTGTCTTAGTGATCAAGCTAGGGCTAATATTGCATATCTTTTTGGTAGTCATTATAATTACATTTTATTTTAATATTTCTTGTTATGGAATACAAGTAACACAGAATCCTGTAATATAGTATTAGATGTTTTTTAAATTAAATAAACATATTATAAAATGGCAACATTTAAAAGCGATAAGATGGTGAACTCTGCACGTTATTACTCTGTGCTATAAAATCTCCGAACGCCAAAATCCTCGCTAGTTTTTGGTTCGACATCGACAGCGCGCCGTCGCGACTCGCTCGCTCTGCCAGAAAGAGAAGCCGGTCCTCTTCCTCTATCACCTGCATTTTGCCAATAATTTTGTTTCATTCAGCTGATTCACTTTCAGTCAACTTCCGAGCTTCAGATTGTGTGGTTGTGTTTTAAGAGCGGACCTCGATAACATTAATTTTAAATAAATCTAACATAACGATATTATGGCCGAAACGGAGATAATATCTAATAGTGAGAGTAATGATCAATTTTTTGAGGGTGTCGAAAAATTGATCGAAATATGGTTTACGCCGGTAAAGCACGCGGACCTCAGAAAAATTACTCGGTGAGTTATGAGTACCTGCTTTTTGGTAACAAAAACAAGTTTAATGCATCGTTTCAGCGACCACAGTACTATTTGAGGTTACCGGTAAAACATTTTTTCATCATAATTAACTCGATAAATACAAACACTCAAATCTTTACGTAATAATTATTGTTGAAATACAACATAGTATGTGTCGTGTGAGATTTGCAATCGGACTTTTTTTGCCAACCACTCTTCAAATTGTTTTTGTTATGGAACCTTCTAGAATCAGCTGTTTCGAATGCCGGTTGTAAAATAGTGTATCGGTAACTTCGACTTGAGCTTGATTTTTGAATGCGTAATTTATAATTTAGAATATAATTTAAATAATTACTTTATAATTATTGTTTTTCATTTTATAGAATATAATTATTGATTCAACCAACTTATCTATGTTGTACACTTAAAACATCACAAAAAGTGATTTTAATGTTTATTCAGTTAAATTAAATTATTTTTATAAGTCGTCTATGTGTAAATGTTCTTCGTTAAATGTAGATTTTTTTTTATACAAAATGAAAACAATTAAATTAATTATAAAATGAAAAAGTTTTAAAAGAAATATTGAAGAAATCTCAGAAGTAACTCTAACTAAACTACCCGCAAAATTATTTTTTCCAGCAAGTTCAACTTAAATATTATAATGACGCAGATTTTCAGAACTGGTTCCTACAAAAAGTTCTCGCAATCATTATAACTGCACTCTTTGATGGACCTCTTTAACCACCCAATTATTTTCCATGCTTAAATTGGATAATTTTCTTTGACCATTATTACAAATTAAAGTTGTGAGGCCGTTTTTGGATAATTTTCGTGTTTTAAAATATTAATTATTATAATATTTTCACACGTAATTGATTATAAAATTTTTTCGAATCATATATTTCCTTATCATCGGTAACGGTAGTGGGTTCCACTCTTACACGGGAGAATGAATTATTATTTATTAATATTTCCATTTGTTCGCTCTGGTACCAAGGCAAAGCGCTCCATTGACGTTTGCCTCTCACCAAACAATGCCTCTAAAGTTCGACGGAAAGTGGCGATTGGAGTGTTTTAACACTAGGTTCCCTTTGCATACCGTGCTATATGTGAGATACAGCGTGGAGGTGGTATAATATAACTAATATTTAAGTAAGATTTTTATATATTTTCCTTACAGCCAGCAATGGGAGAATGTATTGAAGATAGTCCGATGTGAAATAATTTCTTTCACACAGAGCGAGCAAGTTGATGCCTATGTTTTAAGGTAATTTGTTTTTTTGTTATTATTACAAAATTATTTATTTATTTAAATTTATATTTTCATTTCTTCGCTCTGGTGTCGAGCCAAAGTGGCAAGTGGTGGCGAAATGTCTACTGAATTCGGCGGAAAGTGGGGAACGAAGCGTAACATTAGGTTCCCTCTGCCTACCCTGCTATGTGCGGGATACAGCGTGAAGCTGTAGCGTTTAGTTACAATATTTTTCTATCATTTCACGTTTATTATAAAAAAAAATTTATTACCAAAGAAAAAATAAACAAATGCGTAAGCTAAATACTTCATAGGTCAAAATTCTAATAAAAATCGATAAGTGTCGGCGATCGTCACTATTTATAAAAAAGCAGTGATGTAAACATAAAGGATAGACGCTGGTGCTATTTAAAAACACGTGGGTGTTGATTGATATACTTTCGTTTTCGTTTCGGTGTTTATATTAAATATTTAAAATAGCTTCATTAAAATTATTATTTTTGATACTGATATGGAAATAAATGGAGTAAAGTAAATATCTGAGTTTGATAAAATGTCATATTTTTTGGAAGAAAAAGATAATGGCAGAATTCGGCCGACTCAGTGGCAGAGTGAAATTTATATTTGGTTTTCATTGTAATTTATATACCTACGAATATTATTTATAATTTATGTATGACCATCACGTTGTGACATATTTGAATTTCAAATAAATATTTTATATTCGTAATATGTCTAAGATTGATTGATAAATATCTGCAAAATGAACATTTAAATTGCTTTGTAGTTAAAAACTTAACTTAGCTTTAGATAGTAATAGAATAACATCTATAATATTTACATTTGAACCTTTTAAAATAAAAGTTATATCAAATACAGAGTAGCAAAGTTGAGTTTTAATGTGAAGACAAACAAGACAATTGAACCCTGAATTACCCTCACGGCAATTTATTTATTAAGCAAATAATTCTAAAAATACGAATAGATTTGCTAATCTTGCGCAATAATCTTGAATCGAGAAATCGCGACCTTATCAACATATTTGATATTTCATTGACAAATTTTAGTAGTAAAAATAGATAATAATTATTATTTATCTGTTTATACTTTATAGTTTGGTTAGTTGTGTATTCTACAAGTCTAACACATTCGTAGCGTTTACGTAATATATATCAAATCTGTTAAAATACTATTAAATTAATAAATAAATAATTAAAAATTAACAATCATTTTCATTTCTTCGCTCTTGTAATGCGAAAAGCACGGTTTTAAATTCCGCCAATCAACACGCAATGCCTTCAGAATCAAGAAGAAAGTGGGAAGCGGAAATGTCTTAATGAGAACGTAACATAACTTAACATTAGGTTCCCAGGTTCCCTCTGCGTAACCTGCTTTACATAGAAGCAATCATAAGTCTTTAATTTAATGTCTTCCGTGTACAAGATAACATTGTATGACGTAACGTAGACAAATTATAAGTCCGTGAGATCATATTTGGCAAACTTTAATTGTAGATTATCAGATTAAAATATATTATGAGCCTATTGTTGAATACCTTATTTGTATAACAAGTTAGAAGTAAGACTAATAGGTAGAAATATTAACTTAAATTTTACGCTGTTAGGGATCATAGTTTATACGTACACGTGTGAATTATTTATATTTTCATTATTCTATTTGGGTGAATAGAGACATAGAATAAGGAACTATATAGAATTGTCTTATGTGTCTAAAATATTAGTAAACAGACTGACTGTCGTAGGTATACACTAATACCTCGATCTACGAATTAACTAACGAAAAACAGTAGCCATTGCGAAAATGTTTAATTTGTAAATAAATATTTTAAGCGACATGAGAAATCCGTGGGTAGAATTTAAAACGCTACCACGGAATGCACTGAATATATAAAATGAATAAAGCTGACATGCATATTACTTTAAACCATCAAAAGTTACATTTTTAAGTGAAACATATTTAATTATTCTTCAAACTGTAGAAACATTATCGACTACTGTTATCTATTTCTAATTTAAATAGTTGATTACTCAAACGTCTAAATGAGAGCCAAAAACCCATTCTCCGCTGCTATCTCAATGACACGGTCTCCGTCCGGGTCTTGAAGATCATGACTGACGTGACGTGTTGCGAATTAGTCACCCCCAGGGTTACATTTATAAGGGAGTTATCTTCGGTAGTAAACTACGCGATCGGGCTCTACTGCTGATAATTAAAACATAATTATCTTATATCGTTGCCATACAGTCAGTCAATTAATATAATTTTCAACGCTAATTTCACCTTAAACAAATATTTTTTTCCTTGATATAGAAAAAAACTATAAATGATTATATTTACATATTAATAAATGAAAAAGAACAATGTAATATAATTATATTGTAGAACTTGTCGCTAGGAGCTAATTAGTATGTGGCAGTTACATATAAATATTCAGAGTTCACAACAACTACCCGTGACGCCGTGCCAATATTTACCATCTAAGATTATCTGATGATGGAAATAAACAGGATTTTTACGCAGACCAGCTGTTACGTGGTTCGGGAGACGTAGTCGTCTCGACGCCGCGTAGATGTGACGTTCGGTGCTGGGCTCCTTGCCAAATGTGATAGTGAAAGCTCGAACTATATAATAATAACCAATTGTATTACTATTTTTATGGAGTTGTCACTATTTCTTATACTATTATGTTACGATTTCTATTTTTCGAATTCTTTTGTTAAGCTTCACGTCGTCTCCGGTACACTGCATAGTAGGCGGAGAGAACCTAGTGTTATGACACTCAGTTCCTCTTAAGACATTTCTGATCCCCACTTTCCGCCGAATTCTCGAGGCATTGCGTATGGAGTAGAGGAACTTTGCCTCGTTTCAGAGCGAATAAATGAAAATATTATTATATATTTAATTTCCTCGAGTGCGCATCCAACCCACAACCTGTCGTGTTTACAGTCGCACGTTTATACGCTTGCGCCACGACTGCCCTTAAATTTAATTCAAAAGTAAAATATTACCCACTAGTGATTATGATTCTAAATATAACTTTTCATATCTTAGTAACACCGATAACGTTCATCTCAGTTTTTTTATATAAAAAAAAAATCAGAACAAAACGAACACCTAATTTGACAGTCAATAAACGTCTGGAAACGTCCATGACCATCTGACACTGATCAATTGTCTGAAATAGTTTATTGTCGCTGTTTGTGTGTTCGTGTGTTACATTTGATCTCATCAATCTTTAAATGTGTCAATTGTATACATTATATTGTTTATAGACATGATAAACTTTGCCTCCACACTTCGGCGGAAAGTGGGGAACGGAAGTGTCTTGATGGGAACGGAGTGTCATAACACTAGGTTGTATATATAATTTGGTAATTTTCACCATGGTTTACATGTTTTATGATACAAATTAGAATATATTGCATACGATAAATTAATTATATTTAATGCTATATAATATAGCCTCGTGTTTAAAGGCGTTGTCCAATCGTAGCATAATTATAAGCCATGTTTACTATTAAGAAATTATTTTATTAATATTTAAGTACTAATGTGTTCGCATATCTGATGACCTCTCGCGTTTACTATGTTAGGTTGTGCTTGGGTCTCCACGAGCTTGACTCATGATAATCAGTTATCTCGTAGTATTCAACAAAAAAAAAAAACTATTGTAACAATTTTAATGAATAATTTATAAAATTCCAGAAGCTTCTCAAGTGATTATTTGCTTATCTTGTTTGTGATAATGATTCCGACTGCCAGATTCCAAGACGTTTTAATTTAAATATTTATAATATGAGTATTATAAGCAAAAGTAAGATATATTATGTGAAATATAACAGAACAGCTTATATTTTTTTATTTTTATCAGTTTCACGCTATATCCCCCGTGTAGCAGAGTAGACAGAGGGAGCGGACACTTCCCGCCGAATTCTGGAGGTAATGGGCGGGGACATAAAAATATTAAATATTTCATTTTCTCGAGTGAGAATCGATCCCACAACCTGTCACGTTTACAATCAAACGCTCGTACCTGGACTGGACTTTGGCCTGGCTTGGACTAGCCTGGAATATACAAATTAATATATTAAATAGGTGCAATAGCTTATACTACTTTCTACTAATTGTTTTCTCGTTATTTATTACGCTTACCATGAGTTCGTAACAGTGATTGATATATTGATAAGGGCTTCAAGATATTTTATCTGTGTTTGCCGAAACATTTTTGTGGTATTACACTTTAAACGTATATTTTAGTCTAAAATTTTATTACGTTTTTTAAATTTTCTGTTCAAAATACTCTTTTTAAACCCCTCGATCCTACAAGTTACACCCCTAGAATCCATGTTTTTATTTTCCATCTATAATATACGTACCTTCATATCTCACTTCATTGTTTACAAACAGGGAGAAGTGTAAAAGCTGCTCGCTCTCGCTGCTATTTTTGTATGAACTTTGAACTTTGCAACCCCTCATTTCTCATTTTTCTAGAACAAAAGATTTTTACATGTTCAAAATTGCTTAGCCAGAACTTTCTGTTTCATTTTTTCATTGTTCCATTTCCTCGCTAAATCTAGATAAAGGGCAGCGTTGAGTTCCACCACTCACGCAATACCTCCAGACTTCGGCGGTAACTGGTTAACGAAGTGTTTTAAAACTAGTTTCCCTCTGCCAGCAATAATGATAGAAGATCGTATATAGTAAAATATTATCTTAATTCCTTGAAATTAACTGCGCGTTCATACATTATGTAACAGATGAGCGGCTGGCGGTCGTGGTATGCGTCATAGCACGTGGTACTGTTGACACTAAACTTACGCTTATATTAATTAGTAATTAAAGTAGATCGTTGACTCTCATACCAATATCTTCGTTGGAGTAACGGACTTAGAGGTCATGATTATTGAAGCAAATTGTTCTGGAAAGACCTATTGCAATGATAAAACGTATTGCGTTGTCAAGAATAATTTATGATTTAGTTTGTTAGACTTTTGTAAATAATATTTGTATAGCTCAGCTTGAATTTCAGGAAAAAGTCAAAACCTTCAATTTTTGTACGGAATCCTCTGTAATGGATTTCAACACATCATAGTTATTTATAGGGGACGAACCCGCAGGAAAAAGCTAGTTGGTCCATGGCATTTTAATGATCTATATATATTATAAATATGCTTAGTGTCTTTCTGGGAATGCTAAAGTCGTCAATGGTACTGATAAGCATTTCTTCTTACTTTGTAATTCATTATGTATAGAATTAAAGATGTTGGTATTAATAAGTTTGTTTAGGGATAAGTACTATGTATTTGTTACTGCAATTTTGCTTAAAAGAAATAAAAGCAAAAATCTTTTGCTTAAAAGAAGACGAAAGAAAATAGTTTTCGATTTTAGTTATCAACACGTTTGTGTTTTAAATACTAGAGGCGTATATTAGTATACGTAGGTGGCAATAGATAATTAGCATAAAATTACATTGTTTCGTATGACAAACTATATTAGTTTCGAATTACTAGTTTCGACGACCATGAAGTGAATCTAACTTGAAAATATTATTAATATATAATTGCATTTTTCTATTAATAATAAGTATTTGTATTATGCGATGTTTATTTTTAATTAATGTAGTATATTTACTTAAATAAAATCGCAATGTTTATGTTATATTAACCTCGTCTTTATATAGCCTATTGTACTAATCCTGAAACTAGGTCACTACTCACTTCGCCATTAGCAAATAAGGCATCTTTGTTAACATTTTTTTTTATTTCATATGAGACGTTTATTGTTCGTCCTCTCGTTCAGGTTGGAAAAATAATACTGGAATTACTTTATTAGAAAAAAAATCCTTACAAACTATTACTATATTATTTAAAATAAGTCTTATATTAGGTATCTAATAATATAACATCTAAATAAGGTCTAAATACTAAATAAATCTAAAAGGAAATATGATAGGCATTTCTGGAATATATGCAAGTATGCAAGCATATGCAAGTTTTCATGTATGCAAGCAATGCGTTATCGATTAAACAATATATTTCTAAGCGGACACTACGTGTTACTTCAGGGGAGAGGTTATGGGAAGGTCAAGGTGGTGTGTTCAGCGCACGCGCGGTGCACTCCACGCTAGATGCGGCTACTGGGAAGTCGTTTATTGCAGGAGATTAGTTTGTAGGCTCTAGACTGTTTTAGTTAATATAACAGTTTTGTTTTGGTATTTAGGTTCCTTAAATTTTGTATTATAAATTTAGTTCTCTTTTTATTTTGATACTTTTGCTATTATTAGATATGTTTAATTTAATATTAGTTTATAAGGTAAATTGGCAGTAAAAATTAAATATTTAGTTCTTAAAATAATTAATTTAAATACATGAATTCCCTAGAAAAATATTGCATTTATATAAAAAATATTTTATTTAACTATTTTCTTTATTGATATTCTTACATTCATATTATATTAGTACCAAATTGAAATTATAAAGTTTAATGACATCCAAAACTCGTATTGAACACAAAAGAATAGTTGGTAAAAAGTCGCCTTGCTTCATTTCGTAGTCTAAATGACCTCAGACAGCTATTCCTCAAGGTCCATTGCACATTCAAACGAAGATAAATTGTTTCAAGGATGTATGAAATACTAATACATATTATATTTTTGAGAACGTCTCACACTCAGTAAGAATAATATTTAATCTTTCTACTTATACAGGTATTAACTACTTTCTTATACAAAAACGTCATAAAAATATATTAAATTTTAATTTATGGAGAAAAAAATAAAGTTTCTAGAAATAAATTATAATTTTGGTACATACTTAAGTTGGTTAACCGACTTGTTTATCTCCTTTATCTATTCTCGTGTATTAGTTTAGCATAAATAAATATGTTTTAAACAATAAGTAGGTATTACTTTAAATACTGATAGCTTGGTTTAATAAATTAGTGATATATTTAAAAAAATATTGATTCTTCTACTATTTCCACGATTACGAATAATAAAATAAAATCGATGTTTTCACAATGTATAAAATATAAGGATTTTTCACGTTTAACTCTTTTTCACTATTTTTCATTTTCAGTTGTGAAAAGTCCGGAAATTAAAAAAATACTCTTATCTGTTATTTTCGCCAGCTAATCTTATTTCTAAATTGGTGCGCTGATTAATATGGAATTTCCTTTACTTAATATGTACGTACACATTTGTAGTTAACATTATGTTATTTGGAGACTAAAATATACTTTTGTAATTATATTTATGAAAAAGAATAACTTTTATAATCTATAAATCACTTTTATAGTCTTAACAGTCTTAGAAGGTTGTGATATACAAGCCTTGGAATATCCATACAAACTTTGCTCGTGGACCTGAGGCCGAAATACTTTCAGTTTTGGACTTGTGTTATTATTGTAAATGTCTATGTTCTAAGTGGATGTGTATTTATATTTTTGAACAGGCGATAGATTTAAAACTACTAATGTGCTAAAACATAATCATTACTTATTGAAATAATATGCATTGGCTTCGCCCGCGCGGCCAAATTACCAGATTATAATTGTTCGAAGGAACAGCAGGTACAATATTTTAAATTCTAACCAATAGTTTCTGAGATTGAACCAAAAAACTTCACTTTTATAATGTTAGTGTAGATTTTATTACTGAAATATTACATTGTATAGTAAGGCAAACATAAACTCTAGCTATATACCTATCGCCTTAAATCATAATAATATAAAACTCTACAATACCAATTTATTTTCATAGCAATAAAAAAACACGAGAACCCGTATCGCTACCACTGCATTACGAAATCATATTAACGTTATAACACGCAACCCGACCTGAGGGATTCCGTCGCGATCATTTTGCACTGCGTTCACCTTGGCATTGCTGATGATATACAGCATACATAGTAAATACCTACTTGTTTGTTCTCAGCTCACAGCGGCGCCCGATTTTTTATCTAACGTTATTTGAATTAGCTGGTAACGCAGTTGACGTCGTCTGGCTGCGTGACCCGGTTTTGTATAATGGCTTATCGTATTTCTTTATGTGTTAGTCTAAAAATAGCTCCCAATATCTATCAATATCCTCATTATTTGATTTATTAATATTGTTTCGGAAAATATAGCTGTATAATAATTAACTTAAAGAAATTAAATATTTAATATTTTCGTTTCTTCGTAAGCTTAATAATTATTTTTAATTAAGCAAAGTTTTCTAATAAAGCGCATCGTTCGAAGTGTAGTTTATTTATTCTGTTTAAAATGGAGCGAAAACCCCTTGGTCTATAAATGTTAAAGATAGAAAGCTAGACTCCCAAATATTTCTTAAAAATCTTTTCCTCCTTTTCCATTACATGCTGATGCACATTATTTCAACTTTTCCTACCTACCTAGTTTTAATTTTTAAGTGGAAAGGATTTAAATCCCGCTACGTTCAAATTTTTATACGTTTGCTAAAAAGTATTTTTCCTAGCTTTTTTGAAACAATCCTAACTTCTTTTATACCTTGTAAAATTAAAATTATGTAAATATTTAGTAAGATACATAATAGAATAGGAATATATTTAAATATATATTTTTTGGATATTCTTTAATTTTTATTTTTAAATAAACTGTTATATTTTATAAATATTAAGTAGGTTAATTTTATTTATGTACATATTTAGTAAAATAATTAGTAAACTTAGAATATTATTAAAGATATATTATGTTAATATTCTATAATTATTTTCCAATTTTATGTAAAATGTTATAAATATTAAGTAAGTGTTTAATGCACACCTGCTTAGTAAGATACATAATAAAATATTATTTACANGTTAGTGTAGATTTTATTACTGAAATATTACATTGTATAGTAAGGCAAACATAAACTCTAGCTATATACCTATCGCCTTAAATCATAATAATATAAAACTCTACAATACCAATTTATTTTCATAGCAATAAAAAAACACGAGAACCCGTATCGCTACCACTGCATTACGAAATCATATTAACGTTATAACACGCAACCCGACCTGAGGGATTCCGTCGCGATCATTTTGCACTGCGTTCACCTTGGCATTGCTGATGATATACAGCATACATAGTAAATACCTACTTGTTTGTTCTCAGCTCACAGCGGCGCCCGATTTTTTTATCTAACGTTATTTGAATTAGCTGGTAACGCAGTTGACGTCGTCTGGCTGCGTGACCCGGTTTTGTATAATGGCTTATCGTATTTCTTTCTGTGTTAGTCTAAAAATAGCTTCCAATATCTATCAATATCCTCATTGTTTGATTTATTAATATTGTGTCGGAATATATCGGTATATTCCTTCTCAAGGAAATTTAATATTAATTTCTTTAATCTGATGTTTGTCTTCGCTCTGGTGACTTCGCAGGGTTGAGTTTCGCCAGTCAATTGCTAGAATTTGGCGAAAAGTAGGGAGCGGAGTGTCTTAACACTGAGAATCGTCTGGCTATCCCGCTATGTGTGGTATACAACGTAAAGATAATAGATATATTTAAATATATATATTTATGATATTCTTTATTTTTAAATAACTTATGTTTTATAAATATTAAGTAGGTTAATTTTATTTATGTACATATTTAGTAAAATAATTAGTATACTTGGAATATTATTAAAGATATATTATGTTAATATTCTATAATTATTTTCCAATTTTATGTAAAATGTTATAAATATTAAGTAAGTGTTTTTATGCACACCTGCTTAGTAAGATACATAATAAAATGTTATTTACACATTTGTGATAAGAATGTATATTGAGCAACGTATAAAAAGGCGTAATAAAAAGCGACTTATTTTTCCTAAAAACTCTGATTCAAAGCCTACGGTTAAATAAATACAATATTAAATATTTCTTTTAAGTTACTTTTTATTCTTGTATAAATCATAAAAGAGCTAATTTGGTTTTGACTAATTTATACAAGAATTAGTCAAACTAATTCTAAACATTGATGTCGTATAATAAGTATAATTTCGCACCTGTCTATACCGTTACAAATGCGAATAATCCAGTCTAAGATCTAGACAGACGATCAGTTATTGCGAATGGAAACATTTCTAATTTTAGCATGGCGTCGCCAATACTGCACCGCGGCTTCCTGACGGGAGTGATCGCTCGCTGTGAAAGACCGTTATCTCATAAATTAATATATTTATTTATTTAAGAGGCTGTCGTGGCATAAGGGTGCAAGTGTCCCGACTCGATATAATAATTATTATTTATTAATATTGTCATTGCTTCGCTTTGGCACTAAGGCAAAAGCCCGGAGTTTAGTTCCGCCATTCAACACGCAATTCTTCAAAAAATGCGGCGGTAAGTGGGAAACGGAGTGTCTAAACACTAGGTTTCATCTGCCTACCTGCTGTGTGCGGAATACAGCGTGAAGCTGATTAAATATTTATATTGTAATCGTAAAGATCGAACATAAAAAAATATTGTTAATAAAACTAAGTAACAAATAACTCAGTTTTTATCGTATGTAGGTAGCTCTTTATACAATGATTAATTTAAAATATAAGTTTCCATTATTAAAGATTAAAAAAATAATATTTAAACATTACTTTTGTATATTTATATCATTATTATTACAATGAATGCATTGTATTTTCCCTAAATAGGAGAGAAATATCGTTCCGTTTTTAATTTTCCGCCCCAATTCGAAATGTTACGTGTTGAGTGAGTGGGAGAACTCAATGCCATTCCGTTATTTCCATAATATTAACGGAAAAGATGAACATATATTTTTAAATTTACGACATTTTGAGTTAGACCATTTGCATACTGGCCTTCCTCATTTGTAATGCATATTAAATAAATATTTCTATTACACTATAATACAAATCTTTATACTTAATGTCTGCGGTGAATGTATAGATTTAATAAGCAGAAGTTCTCATATTCGATTTCCACCACAATTATTTATGTGATTCACATTCAGTGATGATTGGCTATGGCCTTTAATATTGCTTTTGTGGTTTTTAATATATTTAAATAATAATGACTGTTACAGCGAAGATTGTGAGTTCGATTCCGGGATAATATATTATTTTTTTCTTCTTTATTGGGCAGCTTTCTCCGGTAGCTTTGTACGGTAACGGGGTAACATATGATCTGTTGGGGTGTGGTTTTCTGTTATATTTCGACACTACCACTTCTTTTTGGGCACAAAATAAAAAACAGTAATATGTATACACGTATACTTCATCTGTATGAAATTGTATGTAAAGATAGATATTAATAAATATTAATAAGTGTTAGGTAAACCTACGTATAATTATTACATCTTGTAGCCGAAAAATTAATACAATACATTCATAGAATCATCTCGTAAGATAAACAATAAAAAGTACCATTTTGATTTACGATTTATGGCCACTTTGCCTGTAGTAGTAGTAGATTTCAAAAATGCATTCTTATATGACCACAATTTTTTAGTTCATACTTGTTGATTATATACGAAGCGTGTTTTGGCCACGGACAGACAGCGTGGTACGACACGTGCTTCTATACACGTGGTTTTTATATATGTAGTTAATGTATTTACATATACATCGTCCGCCATAAGCACATTAATAAATAGAAATAGAGATGTCTTTAGAGATTCAAGTGGATGCTCGATACTTTAGAGTTTATTTTTTAAAGCCGCAATGGCTCATCGGCTTCGGCACAGCATCTGATTATAAATAAGACAGTCGTCGATTCGACGCCCACTCGATGGAATTAATTATTTTTATTTTTTAAGTTTCGTAAGAAAACAGAAAACGGCCTTGACTTTCGCCACCGAACCGTAATGTCTTGAAAAGTGGGCGGAAATTAGGGACGAAACATCTTAATAATGGATTTTCTCTGCCAACCCTGTTTGTTATGCGAGATTGAGCGTGAAGCTGAAAATATATATATGTAAATAAGAAACGCTTTATTCATTTATCAATGAAAATATTTATTTAACACTTTATAAAACTTAAAGCACAGATTTCCCGTGGCCACTGTCCGCCTATTTTTTAAATTTACAGTATAGGTATAAATAAGACGTTTTTCGACCACACACCTATCTAAATATTGTGATTTTTTAAATAGGATTCGAACCAACAACTATTGCATTCAATCAGATTTATACAACCAATCAAAAATAGAGTAAAATCATTAATAAAACCATAATAACATTATAACCAGATAATAATTAACTAACATTTGTTAGTAACAGTAACGTAAGGGTCCCGTAGTAATCTACGTTATCTGGGACCTAATGAGCCTGGTGCATGTACCGGGCGCTATTGATCGGGGCCTGCGCGGTCGCTGCACGGGTGACGCAGTTTATTTACCACCTGTGCCTGTACGGCGTACCCGGGGGCTGCGGTCACGCCTTACGTATGTTACGTGACATGGTCACCTAGGTGATTGTAGGATAGATATAATGTTGCCATCTCAACATAATATATATTTTATTTTTTTATTTATTTATGCTGGCAAGTGATTACTTAAACTAATGCGTACTGAACGTGTGATATGATCTTCTAGCTGATTGGAGGATAGATTTTTAATAGTGTTGCTATCTCAAATAAATATGTTTAATTTATTTATTTATATTAGCAAAACAAAATATTACTTTAGAATTGTTTACTATTAAAAGTTATTTTGCGAATCCATGATTTTAAACTTGGTGTTTATATAATTTATTATATTATAGGAGCTCGAGATCGTGAAAATATTTTTCTCCCTTGAAATTAATGTTATTTTAGATTTATTCTCAGTGTCCTTGATCTATTAGTCACCAGTTCAGTACATTTCCATTGCACTCACGAGTTTTACTTTGCACGTACCTATTAGTTAATATATGCAACTATACTTAGTTTGTTTCATTTATAATTCAAACAATATTATTATTATTTTATTTTTAATATTATATACATTATTATTTTTAATATTTACTTTAATTGTTGGTACTTTATCGATTAATTAATTATTATTGGCAAACAAGTGGTTAAATTTTCTATATCCTTGTTTCTTATCTGCAACGAGAAGCACACAATAACCCTTGTTTCTGTTAATCTATCTATCTATTATCTTATAGGAAGTCATATTATATAATTTATAATCATATAGGAAATATATTACATAACTTTTAAAATAATTATGGTTTCTGACTGATGATGATTAAGATGGCTTAATTGTTTTGTTTCTATTAATAAAATTAATTCTCATTCAGTTCTCTGAGGCCATCGTGGCGTAGGGGCACGAGTGTCTGACTGTAAACGCGTCTGGTTGTGGGTTCTATCCCCACTCGAGTAAATGAAGTATTTATTTAAATTCATATTTTCATTTTTTGTTCTGGTGTCGAGGCAAAACGTGGCGCTGAGTTCCGCAACTCAACACGCAAACCTGAATTTGGCGCAAAATGAGAAACGGAGTGTTTTAACACTATGCTCCCTCTGTCTATCCTACTGTGTGCAGGATATAGCGTGAAGCTATAAAAAAATATCTTGTAGTCTTCAAAGGGCCATAATGAGCTATATTTTTTATATAACTGGCTAACAGTTACCTACCAGCTACGTGGGTGGAGGAACCCAAAATTCCTTCTTCAATCCCCAACAAAATGCGACAATAAAAAGTCATTGATTATTTTTCAATAATCTTTATGGCTCTGGTTAGAGTTTTTTGTTATTCTTTACTGCCATTGGTCCCTGATTTACGAGTGTCCGCTTCCCAGAGCAAACGGTAATGTGAGATAACAATGAAACAAGGAAAATAATATCTTGTTTTAACATCATTCTGCGAAATATGCCTTATATGGTTTTTTTATATCAGAAAGTTGATGCACTTTTAAATGATAATATTTATATATTTTTCGATTGAAATAAGTTTATTTAAATCGTGTTAAATTTATGTATTATAAGTTCTAGGCCGTTGTAGCGGAGGGGTACAAGCGCGTGATCGTAATCTCGATGGTTGTGGATTCGAATCCCACTCAGGGGAATGAATTATTATTTATTAATATTTTCATTTCTTCGCTAGGGTAACCAAGGCAAAAGCGTGCCGTTTAGTGTTGCCACTCAAGATGTAATGCCTTGAAAATTCGGCAGAAGGTGGGAAACGAAGGGCCTTAACACTAGGTTCCCTCTAGGCAGAGGGTAACTTGCTATATACAGTGTGAAGCTCAAATCAAATTGTAAGTTCTTTATAATTTATATAAAGCGTGTTGTATAATATACAACATGTTATGACAAACTGATACTTATATAATTTTTATAATAATAAAATTCTAACGTTAGTGCTATCATAGTAGAACAATAAACAACGTACGCTATGAGATTTTTTTATAAGTTTTCCTTAACCATACAAACTTAATGTCATTTTGTTTCTCTATGCGCTTATTAAACTTTGAACTGATATGTTCGTGTTAAGCGGGCAAATTTATTGTTAGTAAAGTTTAAAACTTCTAATGTGGGCATTAGACTATTTAGGGGTGGGCCCGATTCCCCCCTATTCCAACGCCTATGGTCATACAGTTAGTCTAAGAATCTAGAACGAATAATTATGAATAAGGAATATTGAGCTATAAATATCCAGACTCTAAGACAGACATGTTTACGCTTGTCCATTGTAATCAAAGTATGAGACAGATTGAGCCTCACGACAAATGTTATGCAACAAAAAGATTTATGACTAAGAAACTAACATGTTCTCATTACTTGTTCGTGTTATTGACATTTACAACTTGATATCTTTACTTTATATCTAAATAAGTACTCGTATAATATGTATTATATTCACTGCCGCTAATTAGTACTGAATTAAAAACAGAATAGAATGTGTATGTATTAAAAGATATACTCATTGTAGTAGAAGCATCAGCGGCGAAGCTCAACGCCACGCTTTATCTTGACACTATAGGGTGAAAATATTAAATATTTCATTACCTCGAGTGGAAATCGAATCCACAACCTGTCACACGCCGGTGCCCCTGCACCACGACTGACCTCATATATTTAAATATTACATATAGTAAACAGATTTCGTATTTCCGAGTACTAATAAGTATATGTAGGTACTATCAATTATTTTATGTTAGCACATATCGTTATTATCTTTGGTCCATACAACCTTTGCTCTTACAATCAATCCCAATTTGACCATCGCTCGTTTCATATAAAAAAAGACCACCTTTGACTCACGATTAGTTATCTAAATTGGTTCTAAACATCTGCGTTGTTCTTTTTTGTGCGACGGAATGACCATCTACTACTTTATCAGTAAGCTTTTTTAAACTGATAGAGTTATATTACATAATAGGTATAGTACCCTAGTGATAACATTTTTTTAAATTTTGATATAAAAATATATATATTAATAACTGTTTTACGTAATATGTAATTTATAAACAAAACATAACTTAACTTAATTGGATAAGAAATCTTGAAAATCATTCATTATTACAGTCTTGTATTATTTGTTTTAGGTAAATTATAATTAATTAATGTGTAGAGTATGAAATAAAGATTTAGGGGATAACTCGTTAATTATCTTCGAAGCATTTTAAATGCAGGAACTATATGTTTTTGAAAACTACCTATCTAACATCAGCTCCTAGTGGCTAGTATTGTGTGTATTATTATGCTGTGTGCCTGTGGTTTAAAAGTTCCGTCACTCAATCAACACGTAAAGCTTCTAAAATTAGTGGAAAGTGAGAAACGAAATGTCTTAACACTAGGTCCTCTCTGCCTACTCTAACGAATACTCGCTCTACTATAATTTTATTTTTCATTTATATAACAGGGTTTTCTCTATTCCAGTGAGAGTAGCATGTTCGTATCGCGTCGACGCTGGATCCTCAAGACGTGCGGCAAGACGACACCCCTGCGCTGCGTCCGCGCGGTGCTGCAGCTGGCGCAGGAGACTGCTGGACACTCCCGCGTGCACAACGTGTTCTACTCGCGCAGGGAGTTCGCGAGACCTGCAGCGCAGCTGAAGCCGCATGATAATTTTGATTCGGAGGTTAGTTCTGGAATTATTGAAGTTAAGTTAAGTTTTCTTTATATGTATAAAACTCATTAGCTTGACTTGGGGAGTATAAGATGACGAGACTTGGGAGTGAAGGCTTGACGAGAGCGTTAAGAAAAGTGTGATCGCATGTGGCGAACGAAAGTTGGGAGGGTGATATGAGATAGTGAAGATATTATTGTAGGGGCAAGGGAGAGAAAAGCGAGCACACATTTTCTATTTCTCTTTCTTTCATAGTCAGTTTCGTTTCGCAAATAAAAGAAATCAAATATATGAAGATAAAGATGTTTTACTTTAGTCGTGTGGATTAAAGCAAATTCCTGCTGACAAATTGTGTGGCGGAACTCAACGCCTGAGCGAAGAAATAAAAATATCAAATTTTCCATTTCCTCGAGTGGGAATCGAACCCACTACTGTCCCGTTTGCAAATACACGCGTGTTCCCCTTCGCCACGACTGGCCTCATTTTTATAACTACTTTTTGTTTATTTCATATTATAATGTTATTAAAAGTAAGGTAACTGCCAATAGTTGTTTAGTTAAAAGTAAATTAGTGCATGTTTACAAGCAATCGCTTTTCGTTTTCATTTGGAAATCATCTAAATTACGTGCGTAGAAGGCGTTTTCGTGACTTATTTTCGGTCAAACGTGTGATAAAGCTTCGTAAATGTTCTTTCACATAGCAAATAAAAAAGTGCTACTTTATTAAAACAATAGTCAATATATTTTTTTGCTTAAAAGGTTATTAACATTTAATACATGATTTTTTTATTATGTAGACATATAATTATGTTAAAGTATTTATTAAGAGGAGTAAATCTTATTTATTTAGATTTTTGACATTGCATAAATCCCATAAACATTATTGCAAATTTATTTTATTCATAACAAACGACTGTATTTGTAATTATGTCATAATTCTTATTAGTGAAAATGACGTAAATTACTTTTAATTTTTACGAGGAATTTTATAAAATAATTAAATATTTATTTATACAAAATTCTATATTTTTTACAAAGTGTCTTAACACTAGGTTTCCTTTCTGTCACATTTTACATCTCTAAACTAATATAAAATGTTACCACAAATCATCTTTTCTTGGTATTTTTTTATTTTAGATATACTGTAAATAAAAAATGTAAATGTAAATAAAAAAATCTCCTTAAAAATTAACAATAAATTTTCCTTAACCTATTACTTTATTTTGCATCATATTTACCCGTTTTATTTACACGAGGAAAATCTTACAGATCATTAAAGAAAATTCCTTAAACAATTGGTTCCAATTAAAGCATATCGCTTATACAATGCTATATTTACTGTAATTAATGTAATTCATATCATTAATTGAAGTATAGTAGGTAATTTAAAAAAAAAAACAATTTTTATAATATTTTAGATTGTTAGCTTGATTTACAATTAATTAATTTCGAGTAAAAAACGTCTGAAGGAAGATTTTTGTAATAATTTTTAGTCTTTTTATTTATATTTGTTTTGTTTTGATGCATTCTGTTATATATATTATTGAGACTTAGGCATGTTATTATAAAACACTCTGAAGACGGAGTTTGGTCTTGAGATGCCGATTTCATTCATAGATATATAATTAATTTATTAGATTTCAGAGCGATTCATAAATACGGGCTCTAGTAAAAAAATGCATGAATTACGTAATCAGACGGCCATCCTTCGTTGCATTGAAATAAAAGTAAACTTCATAAAGATGAAAGCGTATCGAAAAACTAAAATGAATGCCAAAAATAACAACTAAGAAGTCTACAAAAACATCAATAGAAATATTTTAAACTATAATATATGAACAACTATATTGATTTTATATGAAAATATCACACACGTGAATTTAATGAATAGATAGGTACGATAAAAAAAATAAACTTATGAAGCTTTAGAAATCATCACAACGGAACGGAAGTGTCTTAATGAGAACGGAGTATCTTATCACTAGGTTCCCTTTGCATACCCTGCCATATGCGGGATAAAAAAAATATCGTTAAACATTAACTACCTATATTACATTTAGGTACTTTATAACAATAGACACTGATACACAGAAATGTCGATTCTAAGAATGCAAGCCTCGCGTTGCTTGCTTAAGATAACACTAACGAGATTATGTATAAACAAACACACAGACAGATTAAAACTATAATTCTTAGGAAGTACTTGCTCTATTTATTTTTTATTTATATACTTGTAAGCTTATGTACTACTTTACGCTCTTGCGAAGAAAATGTCCAGCTTCGGTACTAACGCGCGAGAATTCCTATAAACTTTGAGCAGTTTATAGTAATCGCCTAGCCTAGGCTGCACGCTCATACGTCATACTAGTATTACATCAATGTTTTAGTCACTTTTCGTCTATTTTGAGGTGTTCGATTTTAACATTCATGTCGAACTAGACAATAAAGAACAAACTTTTTAGATTCACGCGCTATCCCTAGTAGATTAGGAGGACTTAGTGTCAAAAAACTTCGTTCTTCACTTTTCGCCAATTTACCACAGTGTTTAAGGACTGAACCCAGGCCCATCCCGCTTATAGTTAGAGATGTCAGCCTGAACTAATTGTGAAGAACATAATAATTTTAATTATTTTTTGTTGTTTTTATAGGTAGAGCTGTTGGACTCCTTCTTCGGAGACGGTCGTGCATACATCATGGGCCCGGAGAAGGACTGCTGGTATCTCTACACACTTCTGCCTCTGGAGGGTATGTTATTTAGTGTTGTATTTTACGTATGTATATACTCTGGTGTTAATAGAGAATAATAATGTTTTACTATTAACTTTGTTCAATATATGAAATAGTTTTATCAATATATTAAGTATACTGTGGAGTAATAATTGTTTCATTTAGTTAGAATAAATCATAAATAAAAAGCTTCACGCTGTATCCCTCACACAGTAGGGTAGGCAGAGGGAACCTTATGTTAAGACACTCCGTTCCCCACTTTCTGCTGAATTGCGTGTTGAGTGGCAGAACTCAACGCCGCGTTTTGCCCCGACATCAAGGCGAAGAATTATAAACGTAAACAAATATTTCACTTCTTCGAGTAGGGATTGAACCCACAACTGTCGCGTAACAGTTACACCCTTGTACCGCTGCGCAACGACGGCCTATATTTCATTCAGTTAGGAGGGCTTTTATTACACAATTTTCTCTATGTAGGTAGGTAGGTTGTAACACAACACCGTTCTAAGTACTGATATCTTATCATCATAATGAGCATGGTAAGCGAAGTAACAACCGTCGTGTGTACCTCCTGTCAGATACTTTGGAACTGCGTCATATTGTGCTGAAATACATAATAAACAAGCTATTTAAAGATTTAAACTCTGTC
>JAKRZM010001304.1:139086-149362 GCA_036379175.1 Heliconius cydno galanthus | reverse complement strand
CCCCGCCCCCGCCGCCACTGCTGCGCCGCCTCGCCAGCGCGCTGCTGTGCCGGTGCCGCGCCAGCGGGGCCTGAGACCACTGTTCCATTCCATGTGCGTGATAACGTGATAGTAGTGTCGGCCCGCCGCGTGACCGCGTAACAGCGTGACGGGGCCCGCCACTGTATATACTACTCTAATGTACATTGACAATGTCACACTTTGTAAATCCGCTTCGACATATCAATATTGTAAATGCACAAACGACCGTCGTCTCAATAAATAAGTAAATTAAAGTAATAAGTGATTTTGTGATCATATTGAATGTACAAAATTAGTGTATAAATTAAATAAATGTATGCTTTATAGATATTCGAATTTAGATTAGATGTTAAATGTCGATTGCGAACTTAGGTGTAAGAGGCGATGCGAGACGGGAGGAGCGATCTAGTCAGGCAGTCGGGCGGGTGTGGATCGTCAGAGATTATAAACAATAAAAAGATTACTTCTCATTTCATATATGCCTTTTATTTCATCAAATTTCTAGCACCGATTAACTTAATAAATATGTAACTTCCACCTTATAATTATTATTAATACTAGTAAATAAGTCTTATAGCAATTGAGATAAGTAATATATTATAGCAAGTGCTTAGTAAGTACTTTATGTAAATTCAATACCAAAATATAATAATAGACATTTTAGCAATATATTAAATAAAACTAGCAATAAATACATTCAAAAAATTATTACACATTTTTACTATTACATAGTTAACAGTAAAATGAGAAGTAAAAAATTTAACATAAAATGTTAGAAAAAAAACTAGTAGTCTAGTTTGGAATATGCAAACATTGTACTTTATGCAGTAACAAATAGTAACTATCAGTGTAACACTTTACAAGGCGGCTCATAACCTCCAAACTGGTCTTCAAGATGTTTAGCTACGGCAAGTGCAAGTGCATCACAATGCGGGGCCGCTACCACCTGGATACCCACAGGCAGGCCTTCAGCGTTTAGGCCTAATGGTACCTGACAATGATTAGAAAATCTTGTAAATAATATGATTAGTGTTAAATATATGATTTTATAGAAACATTTATTAAATAGTTGTATTGATATTTTTAATTGGAAATTTTAGAATAAATCATAATAAATATTTGTCACAGGCAAATAGTTGCTACGCTAGGTTATTTTATAAATTTAATTTAGCACTAGTTATTGTTGGTATTTAATAACGTAATAAATAATAATTTTAAAATCTTTATGTTTGTGTTTGTTTGTGCTTTTGTTTCCGATTTATTTGCAGTTACCGTTAACATTTAGTGTTTGTTTTATTTCTATCGGTTTATAAATAACCATTACCATTTTAAATAATGTTGTTCGAAGAAATTGCTATAAATAAGTAAATAACTGTTGTTTGTGGCACTTTAGCTCCTGAATTAATGAACTGATTTGAGTACGATTTTTATAATCGATAGCCTTGTTCATCGCGGTGGTTCTTAGCTAGTATTGTATTTTGTTATGTTGTGTGTACGTTTTATGAAAATTGGATTAGTAATTTAAGAGCTACAATTGAATTGTCTGAAACTTTACTGTTCAATATAGATATTGTATTTAGAAACTTATTATTATTAAAAAATGAAAGTAATGTAGATTAGTAAATTAATAATAATGAAATTCAATCGGGCGAAGTCGCATGCGGGTCGCTAGTTCTTAATATAGTTTAACATAGTCACCTAGTGAAACCAAATATTGATTAGAATTTTGTGCCTATTAATTGTATTTTTTGCATAAAATATATACCTGTACAGCAGGAAACTTGATTGCATTGAAAATTCCCCACAGTGCAAAATTATAAGGGCGAAGGTACATGACGTAGTGCGCCGGCGCAGCGCTCGGGGCTGACGGGAACAACAGAACTCCGTTTGTGCCTAGTGTTTCCTGAAAAAAAAAATCAAGTTGAATATAATAATAGAAATTGTGTTTCAGCAGAATTACCTTGTCCGCTTCACGTTGTATTGCACATTTAGCAGGGTAGTTCCGCTGAATTTTAAAGGCATTGCGTATTGAGTGGCGGAACTTTCGCTTCGCCTCGACTCCAGAGCGAGGAATTGAAAATATTCAATAGTACATTTCCTCTAGTGGGAATCGAATCCACAACTGGTCGCGTTCACAACTTCACAAGCTTGTGGCGCAGGGGTGCCACGACTGGCCTCCTTTTCAATATCAATATTTACACAATTTTATTAATAAATGTAATGGTCACATAAAATTTAAATAATCCTAATTTGAACCATTTTTATTATTCGTGAATATTTTATGTATTTTAAATTGCCATGTCAAAGTTATTAAAACCAATATAACAATGGTTTAATTGTTCTAATAATGACAATTTTATATAATATGTAAAAATCTAAACAATTTACAGTTAGATTGTTGTAGCGTCTGTAAGCGCGATGGTTATTGATTCCATCGCCTCGCAGAGAGGCGTGTATCCAACATTTAAATTATATTTACTTCCCCCATCTGGTAGACAGAGCGCGGCTGTGAGTGCCGTCGACACGCCATATCTTAAAAAAATATGTGGTGTCAAACAAACAAAGTGTCTTAAAATTAAGTTCCTTAACTTACAATGAGATCCTCAGAGAGTGCTTGCGTGAGGCCTTCAGCCCACGCGGCCGGCGTCCGTGGCAGGAGCTGGTCGTCTATTAGTTTGAGGATGGCNATATCGATGTAAATTAATTTGATAACTAGCCAAGTCAGATATTACACATAAATAAAGTCTCCAAGTTGTAAGAAGAATGGGCATTTTCAGTTGTTATAAAATATTTTATATTGTTAAAAATAAATTTCAGGACTGACCATTGAACTTGGCATACATTTACATCTCACTTCTTTTATCGCTGAAAGCATACGTTTTATTACAGAACTTGGCTTTCATTTTACATTTATGTTTTTGATGGGATTATATTTACTTCCCCCATCTGGTAGACAGAGCGCGGCTGTGAGTGCCGTCGACACGCCATATCTTATAAAAATATGTGATGTCAAACAAACAAAGTGTCTTAAAATTAAGTTCCTTAACTTACAATGAGATCCTCAGAGAGTGCTTGCGTGAGGCCTTCAGCCCACGCGGCCGGCGTCCGCGGCAGGAGCTGGTCGTCTATTAGTTTGAGGATGGCTGCCAAAGTGTAATCCGATCTACCCAACAACTGGAAAGGCACAGAAGATTAATATTAAAAAATCTATATAATCTATATATGTATACTGATAATATCACTGATGACGTCAGAAAAATTATTATTGGAGGTATTTATAATACTAATAGGTTTCAAAATAATGATATTTAAAATTTTTCCCTGTTTGTTTGTGCACGATAAACTCGAAAATGGCTTAACCGATTTAAATGTACTTCTCAGTATTGTACTTTAATAATCATAGTACTATAGTTCATTAATAAAAAAATATAACGATTTACTATCTTATGAAGACTATATCGTAGGCACAGTTAATTACAAAAATATTTATGGAAGAAGAATTATTAAAACAGTATAATATAAAATAAAACTGAAAACTTATTTTGGAAACATGTTGATACTTTCACATATAATTTTTTCTTGTATATACATACACTAAAAATAATAAAATGAAAAAACAAACCTTTTTGCCTAATTCCATCAGGCCATTAGCCTCGTCCAAATTGTTAGTGAGTAATTTAGCAAAATTCTCAGTTTCCTTCGACATGGCGTGTCGCCACAGCGAGGGACAGTAGTTGAAACCCTCATGGTAGTACTTCTTGGGGACTTTGTCCGGCGCTACAGCTTGCTGTGTCAGCCTCGCTACAACCCTGGAAAGGACGTATATTGTTTACAACATTAAAGAAATATACAATCATATCAACTTTAACGCATTTTTTTTGTATAAGAATGTATAAACTGTAACTTTTTTTAAACATTATAACACAACATTTATATAGCTAATAAATAATACGTACATCTTTTTAGTATATACAATAATATGTTTAGAAATTATATAAAACGTACTTGTTCATTGCTTTCTTCATATCACTGTTGAGTGGACTTATCCGCATGTCCTTCACACTCTCCACGTAGTAGAACTTGATTGTCTGTAAAAAAAATAAAATTTAATTAGGCAACATGCAAATTAATTAATAATACTTTAAATATTATAATTACACTTTATTTTCCATCTAAGAGAATTGATCATTTTATTTATTCGCACGATAACTTTTTTTACAATTATAAAAATTTTTTTTACAATTATATAACCTATAAGTACATCACCTTAACATTAACTTCTCTATCCAGATCCAGTAGCGGTGCTTTATCCGCTGCTACTATTTTAGTGAGAGGCGCGAGGTCCTCGCAGTGTTTGCTTATAAACCCGATGGAGGCTATCGTGGGATCTAATCCTGATCGTAGCGCTGATCCTGGGGGATAATTAACACTATGCAGATTTGAAAAAAAATATTACTATTATTTATACTTAGTAAATAGCATAAAACGATATAATATGTGGATCCTAACATAAAAATAATGGAAGTTTTAGTTTATCTACTTTCTACTTTTCGCACCACTTGGTTGAGGACGCCTATAAAATTACTTTTTAGAAAACAAGTTTTCCTAAGTGCGGAATAACATTTTAAAATGTAAAGAGCTATAAAATATTATTATAGATTAACGACAAACTCGCGGCTTCGCTTTATTTACTAAGCTGACTGTTAAAAGTTAAAATTTGAGTATATTCAATTAAACACCTATTATTTTACAGTAATTTAGTTAAACAAAATATTTTATATTGATATAACTTTTTTATTTATGAACTGATTAAACTATAATAAACAATTTATTAAGGAAACTTCACTAAAATACAGTCTTGAAAACTGCATTAATCGTCAAGCCGGTTTGAAGATTAGCGTGCCCAGACAAACAACAATTTTAAGAATTATTGTTTAAGTAACTAATATCATTAATAGATTTTCCCATATATTCTTCCATGTGTATTAATAGATTTCATTATATATCTATCCAAAAGACCTTCTTTTGAGATACGACAAAATGTCGATGTGGTGATAATAGTGGAGTCAATTCTTACTTAGATTACTAATTAATTTAACAATATTGACCATATTTCTTATATTTTGATAAATCTATATCTGCATTTTTTTAATATTTAGAATTTTAATATTGTAACCTATGTAAAATATTATAAAGAATTGCGAAAAGTTTTTACACAGATAATTAATACCTTTAAGGCTGGTGTGCCCCGCTGTGGGATTGTACCCGAATAGACCGCAGAAGAATGCAGGCATCCGCGTCGACCCGCCTATGTCTGAACCTAGTTATGTACATATAGTATAAAAAAAATACATTTATATATAAAACAAACAAATAAATGTAATCTCTGTTATGTCAGAAAAAATTGCTTATGCAGTGCAAACTTAATGAACAAACATAAATGCTAATATTGTTGATGGATTTATTTGAATTTTAATTATCAAATTGTTTGTAGTTACATTTAAAATAACTAATTTTAATTGCCAAAATAGCAAGATATAAAAAATAATTACGCTTACAATTTATGTAAATTAACATGTGTATAACTTACAAAGCGATATAGGCGTGGCTAGCGCGGCGCACAACGCCGCCTCGCCGCCGCTGGAGCCGCCCACCATGTGCCCCGCGTGGTACGGGTTGTTGGTCTGACCGAACAACATATTGCGGGTCTCTTGCCTGCAATTAATAATAAGTACACAAACTTTTTTACCCGACAGCGCAATATAAACGAGGGATGTGTTTACGAGTGTAAGTTCCCATGTAGAGAGGCCCGCTTTGGCCTATTTTGTCAATTCTTACAAAATATTAATTATTCCAATAGACTTTTACAAATACTTAAACTACATAAAGCTACCACCGGCACCGGCACAGAGCCGGCAAGAAACTCAACGGTTGCTCTTTTAATTAGAATTACCAGTCGGGACCCATAATTGTTTGAGCCTCGTAAAATTTAAATGGGTTCCGACTGTTGTTCTGAATCGTAATGAACTATTGGGCTTGTTTTTCTTTTCATTTTTATGCAGTCGGGTTGTTCACGCAAAACGCCTATTCATTCATTGATAATTTTATTTCGATCCACCCTGGCCGTATTTTGTTAAGATACCGATTGTCTNATAACTTACAAAGCGATATAGGCGTGGCTAGCGCGGCGCACAACGCCGCCTCGCCGCCGCTGGAGCCGCCCACCATGTGCCCCGCGTGGTACGGGTTGTTGGTCTGACCGAACAACATATTGCGGGTCTCTTGCCTGCAATTAATAATAAGTACACTTTTTTACCCGACAGCGCAATATAAACGAGGGATGTGCTTACGAGTGTAAGTTCGTATGTAGAGAGAACCGCTTTGGCCTATTTTGTCAATTCTTACAAAATATTAATTATTCCAATAGACTTTTACAAACACTAAAGCTACCACCGGCACCGGCACAGAGCCGGCAAGAAACTCAACAGTTGCTCTTTTAATTAGAATTACCAATCGGGACCCATAATTGTTTGAGCCCCGTAAAATTTAAATGGGTTCCGACTATTGTTCTGAATCTTAATGAACTATTGGGCTTGTTTCTCTTTTTAGTTTTATGCAGTCGGGTTGTTCACGCAAAACGCCTATTCATTAATTCTTAATTTTATTTCGATCCAGCCAGCGCGTATTTTGATAAGATTCCGGTTGTCTATGAAATAAAGCGTCTCTTCTTTTGTAACGTGTGTACTGAGTGCAACGTGATTTCATTTATCTCCTTAAATACTGCTTAAATCCCAACATATGGTTCTTATTCGAGCCCGGATGTGTGGAACAGCATCAGGAATTAATATTAAACAAGGGATTTATAATAAAAGTCGTTGGACATCAAGAATTATATATATAGTCGGAACTCGACATGCAATATTGCAATGTCATTAGAAGGTTATAGAACAAGAAGTAGTATTTAAGATTTTAAATATTGTTTAAGGTTAGTATCAAACATATTTTTGTTAATTTTACTTTTATACTTAGCGTTCATACGCCATATTGAATCTTGTGTATTTCGATTTGCATTACTTTTATTTATATAAAGTTTATATAATCCACAAGGATAATAATTATAAAATATATGTATTTTTATTATTAAATTATAAACTTATATAGAAAATATTTTTACATAATCGCTAAGGTTTAAAGTTTTTATTCAACTATACAATTTAATAAAGTAATTATTGTTGTAACTAACTTATAAATTAATAAACAATATATTAGATACACTTGTTAAATATTTTCATTATCAAATATAATAATAGTTCTGCGTTATTTGTAATAATTTGCATTATACCTATATTGTTAGTAATTATTACTTTGTATACATTCTAGGTTGTAAGGAGCTTATCAGGAAAAGGGCTAGTTTTAAGGGAAGTGTAACGGTATTCTCTAATTATTTAAATTCTTTAGAACATTTAACATTAAGCCCTTCTGAAGTAAATGAATTACAATTGCGTTTAAATAGACTCGAGGCTATGTACGAACAATATGACGAAGTGCAATTATCACTGGAGTGTAGTCTAACTGTACTGACAGTCAGTTAGCGGAACGTAGCGAGTTCGAATCTCTTTATTATAAAATACTATCGTTAGCTCAACAAATTCTGCCGGATTATAAGAAAAGAGATCAAGATAGCGAAGTGAGTGTACACTCAACTATTAAATGCGTAAAGCTACCAACTATACAACTTCCTAAATTTAGTGGGTCTTATACAAACTGGTTAGAGTTTCGTGATACATTCGACAATGACAGTGGTCCTAAAGCATCCACTACTTTAACGCACGGTCCGAGCTTATCGTTTTCAGTACATGTTAAAGAAGGGGACATTTTACTTTCAACGGCATTAATAAAAGTAGTAGGTTAGAATCAAACGTTACACACAGACCGCACTCTTCTTGACAGTGGCAGTACGTCGTGTCTCATGACTGAGGAGTTCCACGAGAAATTAGGTTTACCTGTTTGTACTGTAAGCAGCACAATCGTGGGAATTAATAATACATTGTCCACTATTAATAAACGAGCCGTCGTGTCAATAACGTCAATGAATGCTACAACTCAATTCATTGGTGCTTCTAAAAGAAGATAATTTACCCCCCCTTAAAATGGAAGATGGGTCGAGTGATTGCTGTGCATCCTGGCCCAGATGGAGTCATCCGAGTTGCCGACGTACGGACGTCCAGTGGTATCCTTCGCAGATCATTCAGTAAAATCTGCCCATTACCTGCCTATTCTCAGGGAGAAGAATCTGGTTGAAAGAGAGACTTTCAACGCACGGGGATATGTTCACGCAAAACGCCTATTCATTCATTCATAATTTTATTTCGATCCAGCGCGTATTTTGTTAAGATACCAGTTGTTTATGAAATAAAGCGTCTCTTCTTTTGTAACGAGTGTACTGAGTGCAACGTGATTTCATTTATCTCCTTAAATACTGCCTAAATCCCAACACGGGTTTTGTTTTTTATTTTAAATTTTTAGGTTAGGTTGGTTAGGTTAGTTAGGAACTGTAATAGAATTAGTGTAGATATATAGTAAAATTTGTGTAGATAATAGCGGCGTTGAGACCACACTTTGGACGCAATGTGTAGAATTTGAGAGTTAAGCAGAGAAAAGACGTAAAAGTCAACCACGTCAAATAAAATACAAAAAAAAATCTGTTACTGTTAAAATACTTAATAATAACCAATAATTATTTTTTTTTTACAATAAACAATAATCACAGAACAAGGTCAACCCAATCTATTTATATAAAATGTAAAACATAAATTAATGCATATAAAATGAATCGTAAAACAAACATTAATATAGTTATAATAGTGTAATAAAATGATAACTGTGTAGTAAATATACATTCTATATACTATATACTATTAAATCATAGATCATCTCGTGTCAGAGTTACTTCGGAAAGCCTTCACGCTGAGGCATCCCGTGTAACCCGCATATAATAGATGAACCTGGAGAAGTGGTAGACAGATGGAACCTAGTCTTATTAACAACATGATACAAACAAAAAAAAATAATGGTTTAAGAATATATTACGTTATTAAAAGCTACTAATAATATGTTTTCTTATATATCTAGTATGGATAGACACCGATCCGTTACGATTTTATTATAAGTGCAAAGACTATGATATATTACTCCTTCCACTGGAATTCACATATACTATGCGTGTTTATAATATTTTTCTTATGTACTTTATGATATAACTATGCAAATAATTGATGACTGATCTTTTCCTTTCACACGTTGCATTGCATACGGAGCAACAAAGTTGTTTTGTATTTCAATTAATTTATATATCAAGAATATATCTTCAAACAATAAAAATTATATTTAAAGTTTCACATAAAATAACCTTAAATATGAACTAAATAAATACTTGCCGTTTTTGAAAGTAAGTATCGAAAACCGCTATTTTATATATGGTATTGTTCATTCCGCGAGGTCTAATGACACGAGTCGGGGCAATAAAAGCGGTTTTACATTGGTAATTCTGAACTTTGTATACCGATATAAGTTCATATAGCAGCACTGGCCTCAGTTTATTAAATAAGTCGAGATTATCTTGACTTATTCGGTCAAATGAGCGATAATGGCTTCAAATCGAAAAAAATGTTCACACGAATTTTAGAGACACTAATCAAGAAAAATATTTATTTGTATTTTATTATATTTTTTTAGCATCACGCTTTATCTTGCACACAGCATTGTAGGCAGAGGGAACCTAGTGTCTAGACACTCCTTTCCTCATTTTCCGTCGAATTCTAGAAGCCTTGCGCGTTGAGGCGGAGCTCAACGCCGCGTTTTAATACTACATATTCCTCAAGTGACAATCGAACCCACAACCTGTCACGTCTACAGTCACTTTTTACGGCCATGCGTCACGACTGTCCTTGACACCACAATTTATTATTATATTTTTTCTAAAACCACAAAAACAACGAAGATAGTAAGAACATTAAAATGGTAAAATTACATTCTTAATTAATATGTAAATAAAATTTTACATAATTAGTGTTATAACTTACTTAAAAATTCAGTTTACGTTTAAAACATTATAATATACATTAACATAGATAGTAAAAATGATGTCAAGTATCCAAGTCCTTTGTTAGGTCATCAAGGACACTAGACTCTAGAGATATTTATATAATTGAGTAGTTTAAGTATATTACTTATTAGTATTTTAGTAATAATGATA
>JAKRZM010001304.1:109190-139066 GCA_036379175.1 Heliconius cydno galanthus | reverse complement strand
TTTACAAAATCTTACCATTTATTAATCTCAGGTACGTTAGTAACAGCCAGGGGTATGGCCCCGGCGGCGCGCAGGAGGCGCACACACTCCGCGTCGTCTTCCGCGCGTTCATTTCTCCGCGATTTAACACCGAGAGTGTGTAACATACCCTTTACTGCGTGACTTTCTTTTGCAGTGAATGGGACACCTATATAATAAGAAAATAAAAATTAAATTATTATTTTAGTTTCAGGCTGTATGCTGTATACAGCAAGAGCAAAAACACTACATTTCCCCTTAATTGTGGTTTAAGTAAAATATATTCAGATATGAGTCATAAGGAGTGAAAGTATCAAAAACAGCGCCATATAGCCAGTCTTGAAATATAATATTTTTTTATGATCTGGTGGTGGACTACATACATTAAGTTAATCTACATTAGTCCCACTGATTATATAATTGTAGTAAAAATTATTGGAATTAGCAAAAATATAACAATGTGAACTTTTTCTTGCAAAATTCACATGTTATTTATTGTTTCACTATTAAGTGAAACAATTTATTTATTGTTTAATAATTTATTTATTGTTTCACTGAAACAATAAACAATAAATAAATTAAGACTTGCCCAAGAATGGTTTTTGTTTAAACTCTTCTTCCTTTAGTCCATTTTTTATCATATTATCTACTTCTTTAGCCTCTTTGAGTGCCGCTTCATATCTTTCATCAGTTACTGCATTTAAAATTGGATTGACCTGTTTGTTATAATAGATTAAAATCAAATCATTATGGAATATGACTCTAACTTAAGATTGTGTAAAAATATAACAAAAATATATTAATAATAGTTTGTATAAAATATATTACATAGATAGCAAAACTTGTTCAATATGTTACTTTAATTTTTTAATTAAAAAATATACATGCTGTATGTTATTACCTGCTTAATTCTTTCAATACAAGCTGTAACTAGGTCTTCTGATGTAAGTTCCTTCTTTCTGATTTTCTCTGCTAGAGATACAGCACTTAACATCAAATTATAATGTTTATCTTCCAAATCAGGGACAGGTTTGCGGTGCTCATTCCAATATAAAGAAAAAAGATAGTCTACGAACTTATCAATGTAAAGTCGTAGCAAAAAGTATATACTTTTCAAAATATTTACCATAACTCCTTTACAGATTTTATTTGTTTTAGATTTGCGGCGCTAAAAATAAGGTATCGCATCGTAAAATTTTATACATTACTTTAAAACAAATATAAAATAATCATCGGAATTAATCTTAATAAAATAACAAACATCCAAATTTGAATTATAAAAATTGCTTACCTCAGCCTTTTCTGTTTTATGCGAACTTTGAACATTCTTCGTAGCCATTTCTTATTATTATTCAATACATTAGATAGATACTTATATAATAAAAAAATAATTATTCCCCTCTTAAGGCTTTTGTAATATTTTAATCTATAATAATAATATTTTCTACCTTCACTTCACATCTAAAGTTTGTAAAAGTTAGAAGACAAATGATAATGACAATGACAATTAACTAAAATGACAATTGAGGGCTGTCGATGATGACAGCTTGAAGCTGTCAATGTTATTGTTAAGCATAAGTCACAGATTATTTTTTAGTGTAACTGACAAAAATTACAAAATTTTGTCTCTTTAATTTCATAATTGTAATTCCATGGGACTCCTATACAGATTTTGAAAAATCAATCAATCTTTGTATGAAATTCTCAGAGTATAAACTCGGAGAATTTGATTTCCAATTGATTCTGTCTGTCAAAATATTTATCTCAACAGATAAATATTCTTGACAGATGTACAGACGGACGGACAACAAAGTGTGTTTTAAAATAAGAGAATTCATATAGAATATGTTAGTTCCTTTTTCTATTATGAGACACCAAACCCTAAACTGAGACAAAGGATTTTTGGAAAAGTGAAAGTAAACGAAAAATAATAATTTTTATTTAGTATAAAATTTTAAAAATTAACTTATCACTTAACGTAACATTTATTTAGCATATCTTTCAACAGTTCGGAAGCAAACTACTCATTGACGTTGTTCTTTAAACCGAATACGAGCTATTTAGTAAAACATGTATAAAAAACATTTATATGGTAATTTCAGTTTTTTCTAATTTTTTCTAGTTCTGAACTTTACAAGCAAGTACAGCACCGCCGAACTCTTTTTCTAGGTACTTGGCGACCTCTAAGCAGAGCGCGTCGTTGTGTGGCGCCGCCGACACCTGGATACCGATTGGGAGGTCTTGGTGGTTCTTGCCGAGAGGTACCTGTAATAATAAATTCTATGTTATTCGGAATAAATAGAAACTGTAAAAGCCACAAGTTGTGGGTACGATTCCCACTCGACGAAATGAAATATTTAATATTTTCATTTCATCGCAGTGGTGCCGCCACTCACCACGCAATGCCTCCACAGTTCATCGGAAAATAAGAAGCGGATTGTCTGAACACGTAGGCTCCCTCTGTCTACCCTGTTTCACTAATGTTATATATGTAATGTTTTGTAAGAGTGACCTGTGTCGCTGGTACTTTGAGGAGGTTGACCAGCATGAAGTAGGCGATGTTGTAGGGCCGCAGTAGGCACGAGTAGTGGTAGGGCGCAGCGTGCGGCGCGCTCGGCAACAGCAACACCCCATTATCACCCAACTTTGACTGAGGAAAACAGAAATTTTGTATGAATTTGCAATTTTATTGCCATGGTATAAAATATTTATATATCTATTCTATGTTTTATACTTACAAATAAATCATTTTTCAAATCTTTGGTTAGATCTTCAGCCCATTCTGCTTGAGGGATTCCAAATACTTGTTCCTCTATTACCCTCAGGATACAAAACAAACAATGTTTACTGAGACAGAATATCTGTAAATAGTAAAAATACAATTGGTATTTAATAATATACATTGACTTGAGACTGCCCTGGCGCATTGGCCGAAGTGTGTCAAAACGCGACGGTCGTGGGCATGGGCGTAGGAAGAGGGCGGGCGGTCGGTGCCCACCCCAGAAATTTTACGAACAAAAAAATTGCTCCGAAAATATAAAGAAAAACAACATTTACGCGAAAAGACTCCCATTAAAAATACCTATATTCGCCCATGGTTGTGGGTTCGACTGCCACTTCACTCCACCACCTACACCTAAAGAGGATGTGAATGTTCAAACGTTCTGGTTTTGCGGCTTCATTATTATGAAAGCGAGAAATAAATTAAACACTGATCATGTGATCATAAATATATTAGGAATACCTTTTTCACAAGCTCTAAAAATCCGTTTGTGTCGCATTCATCGTTGTTGATCATTTTGGAGTAAACACCAGGTTCCTTGGCCATCCAGTAGCTCCACAACTGGTATATGTGGTCCAAGCCCTTGTGGTAGTAAGGCTGTGGGGTGACGTTGAACTGTCCACTGATTTTTTGTATGACACTGAATGAAAAAAAATGGTTATCAGCGTATTCTTAATAGTAAAACTTTGTTTAGATTGGCGGAAAATACAAGATGGAATGTGATAACGGTTGGAAAAATAATTAAGCAACGTTCGGATTATTCATTCTGATTAAATTCCAGAGTGCGAGCTACTATTTGAGGCGTATCTATATATAATTTTTTAATGAACAAACATAAATGAAGTAAAGTGAAATCAAGTTCACGCTGTATCCCGCGTACATCGGAGTAGGTAGAGGGAACCTAGTGTTAAGACTATCCGTTTCCCACGTTCTGCCAAATTTTTCGAGGCGTTGCGTGTTGAGTGGAGGAATTCAACGCCGAGTTTAAAAAATACTTTCTTAATTATGGAAGTTGATGTAAATAAGAGGATATTTATTATTTAAATTGCTTATATTTAACATATATATTGCTTATATTTAACATATACGCGCCGTGACGCAGCATGCTTGACTGCACGTACTAATCATGAATGCATTTCCGCGAACATAAATATTATTATGAAACACGATAACTGTAATATTTTGTGGTAGTTCTCGAGAATCCGATGGAGAGTGGGGAACGGAAGTGTCGTAATGAGAACGGGGTGTTTTAACATTATGTAATATTATTTAGTATTAACTTTTTTTAAAATCAGCTTCACGCTGTATCAGGTATACAGCAAGGTAGGCAGAGAGAACCCAGCCAGTGTAGTGACACTCTGTTCCCCATTTTCCGCCGAATTCTGGAGACATTGTATGTTGAGTGGCGGATAAGTTTTCCCTTATCCTCTATCCCGTAACAACCCTGTTATGAACGGGATACAGCGTGAAGCTACATTTTATCAACGAGTTTTCCCGCTAAGTAGACATGGTGTTTTACTATTTAATTAACACAATTTATAATCTTGACACGTCGCTCTTAGCCTATTGCTTTATAGTATAGTATCTGGTCATATTATACACAATCAGTTAATTAACTATGCATACCTTTGAATGGCGTCTTTCATTTCTTGTCGTAAAGGACTGATTCTGATGTCGTTTGCGCTTTCCAAATAGTAAAATTTAATTTCCTACGGAAGAGATATATAAAAAATAATTTATACTAATATATAGATTCACGCTGTGTCACCCATTCATCAGGGTATGCAGAAGAAACCTAGTGTTACCTAGTGTTAAGAAACTTTGTTTCCGCCGAGTTCCGGAGGCGTTGCGTGTTGAGTGGCGAAACTCAACGCCGTGCTTTGTCTCGACACTAGACCAAAGAAATAAAATATTAAATATTTCATTTCTTCGAGTTACGATCGAATCCACTCAAGGGATAAATTAATTATAACAATGTGATTCTTAAATTATGTATTGATTTCTATTTATTTAATGAACCATAATCGTGTTTATTATTTTGTTATATACCAAAAATAAAAGTAGTTTAAATATTTTATTATAAATTGTACCTTCATATCGATTTGTCTGTCCAACTTTAGCAGACTAGCCTTATCTCCTGTGATGATACTCGTCAAAGGACCTAAGTCCTCCACGTGTCTGGATATAAAACCAAGAGAGAACATGCTGTCTTCTTCACCATTTCTATAAAACGAACCTGAAAAGAATATAAAATAGCGTAATACCTCCCAAAGTCAGTTTAATATAAAATTTAAAAATATTTTTCTACTCTTTTTCAGCCTACTAGCTAATTTAACATAACATTATTATTTGAACCTGCTTTTACCTTTGGTCTTAGTGGTGCCAGGAGTGGGATGGTGCCCAAACATCCCACAATAAAACGCTGGCATACGAGTAGAACCACCTACGTCGGAACCTGTAAAGTAGTAATAAAAATCAAATGAGAAACGTGAGAAGCCAATCCGGAGGCGTTGCGTGTCGAAGGCACGTAACTCAACGCCATGCTCTGCCACGTTACCATAGCGATGAAATGAAAATATTAAAATAAAAAACTAAATAAATGTAAATAATATGTATGTATTACATAAGCTAATAGCGCTGGCTGCGCTCGCGACGAGAGCGGCCTCCGCCCCGCTGGACCCGCCCGGCGACCTGCCCGTGTGGTGCGGGTTGTTAGTCATGCCGTACACGGGGTTGCGGGTCTCCTGCCTGGAATATTGTTTTCTAATCAATATTAGAACATAGGATAAGGAAAACTTGAAATAAACTAACAAAAAAGATTTCAAAGTCCTGCCTTTAAAATTACACTGTAAATGAGATTACAATTCCGTCTTCTAGACAATAAAACACAATACATCCTTGATGCTAAATGATAATTCATTTCCTCTAGAGGAGATCGAACCCACAACCGTCGCGTTATATTCGCATCCTTGTCCCCATGACGGCCTCTACTATACATATTTACCAGATGAGTAATTCGGGAAGGTTGCTGCAAGCAATGGCAATGGCTCCAGCGTTTCTCAGCAGTTCCACTCCCTCACTGTCCTCTGTTGCCCTCTCGTTGCGGCGACACCACAAGCCCATCGTTAACGGCATTCCCTTTATTGCCTGACTCTCTTTTGTTGTAAAAGGAACTCCTGCAAAAGACAATGCTTGATGTTATATATTTTATTGGAAAAGTGCGTAAATAAACATTAGCAATACAGTGACTTAAAATTTACACATGAATACAAATCTTAGCATAAAAAGTATTTTTAATATTTACTATTGTCTATTTATAACTTTTTAAGTTTACCCAAAAATGGCTTCTTCAAAAGTTCATCGGAGGCCCCTGAAACCAACTGTCGGTCGATTTCTCTCGCCTCCTTCAAAGCCTCTTCAAACCGATCTGCAGTAATTGCGTTTAAACATGGGTTGACCTAAAAATACGTGGAATAAAATTCCAAATATTACTATATATTTCAAATAAACTTTTGTAAATTTTAAAAACAGCTGAAAGTAATTCTGCATTGAACGCTGTCGAGAAACTTAATAAATGGTTTAATAGCAAGATTCACGTACTTAAATCTTTTAAAAAAATCTCAGAGTTTTGTTTTTCAACTTCACGCTGTATCCCGCATGTACCAGATGGAGCCTAGTGTTAAGACTCTCCACTTCCCACTTTCCGACGAATTCTGGAGGAATTGCGTGTTGAGTGACAACTTTGCCACGCCGCGATTGGCGCCACGATTTTTTATTACAATTCAAGAGCCAATTTTTTATGTCAAATCAAATTCATAAAATCTATATATTATACTTATATTTTTGAGTTTTTCCTATTAACAATAATTTGAAATATCACAAAAAAATATGTTTTTTCAAACCTGTTTAATTCTGTCAATCATCGCTTGTACTAAGTCTTCAGATTTCAATTGCTTTTGTTTAATTTTCCTCGCCATACTTGTTGCGCTTTCGGCAAGAAATGAATGTTTCTTCTCAACATCTGGAATGACAGCTTTGCTACATCCCCAGAATAGTCCGAAGATGAAATCTATTACATTGTCCATAAAAATCCGTATAAATGTAAGGACTTTACACATTTTGATGATTAGCTGTAAAGAATTTAAGAAAATATTACTGTAAGTTCTTTTAGTTTAGGATTGGGTACTATAGATTTATTTCTGTTCTATGTCATTTTGTGTTATGCCACTCATAGGCCGTGGAGCAGGGGCACAAGCGTGTGACTGCAAACGGAACAGGTTGGGGGTTTGACTCCCATTAGAGGAAACGGAATATCTAATATTCTCATTTCTGAGGTCTGGTGTCGAGACAAAGCGCAATGTTAAGCTCCAGAATTCGGCGCAAAGTAGAGAACGCAAGTGTGTTAGTGGGAACGGAATCTTAATCGGAACTAGGTTTCCATCTGCCTATCCTGACGTCTGCGTCCCTGGCAGCGTGAAGATAAAAAAATCACTCCAGTTCCTACAGATTTCCTGCATACCTACGGTTTTGGTAAAAAAATGAACAACAATCAACATTACTATTAAGTATTAAGAAAAATAAGTTTCATTCTTCCAATTTTACCTACATACACACATAATATATAACAATTTAAACTACAATCGAATGCATGTCCCAAGCAATTATCAATATTATTATTATGGGTAATTAGTATAATAATATAAAAGAACCACTTTAACTGTGACTTGGAAAGTAACGCTCAATTGGTCGTTGCGTCACTGACTGCTCTACGAGTGCTCGTGCTTGTTCCGCGGTCGTAGATTATGTAATACTAGGAGTTCGTGTAATGATGGAAACACGATATTTTCTTGTTAGGGAAATGTAATGTAATAGAAACTGTTACGAAGTATGAAACTAGTCGTGGCGCAGCGGTCGTTAGTTCGATTATCATTCGAGTAAATAAAATATTTAATACTTTTCTTTCCTTGCTCTGCTAATGAGGCAAAGCACGATGTTTGAGTTCCGCTACTCAAGAGTCTAGATGCAATGACGCCAGAATTCAACGGATAGTGAGAAACGGAAGTGTCCTAATTTTTTATTAGGTTCCCGAAGATGGCGAAGATGTAACAAAAAGAACATGTCAAGCAAAGATGCGTGAAGATTAAAAACCGGACAAGTGATAATCAGACCCTACCGCTAAAGGTTGCATACCAATTTAATGAATGTAGTTCAACAGAAGCGAGGACAAACAGGCGGACAATATATAGTCCTTTCAGAGTTTCGTTATTTTATTTTGAGATACGGAACTATAAAAACATTCCTGGTGTGGAATTTAATATAACGTTAAATAAATAATAGCAAAGGTGAAAATGAAGAGGCAATACAAAATATGAGTTGATTTCAAAACATTTATACAATTATTGGCTTCCCTAAATTATTAATTATTGCGAAACACGTTTTATGTCATGTCAGGCCTACGTAAACCAGTAAGTCCATAATTTATATTAATTGATATTATAAAAATAAAACCGTTAAACAAAAATTACTTATAATATATTATGACGTCATCGTCGTGTACTCGTTCTGAGGCCAGTCGTGGCGTAGTGGTACAAGCGTTTGTGTGTGTGAATGTAAACGCAACAGGTGGTGGGTTCGATTCCCACTTGAGCAAATTAAATATTTAATATTTTCATATCTTTCGCTTTGGTGTCGAGGAACAGGGCGGTGTGGAATTCCGCCGCGAGTGTCTTAACATTAGGCTCCCCCTGCCTACTCTTCTACAACGTAAAGCTCATGAAAGAAAGACGTCATTGCGACTTAGGTGATTATATCACGCATCTGAGTTCTGGATTCGATTCTCAAGGGAATTAGAACTATTTCATTCAAATAGTGCGGGAGCATCGTAAATATATAAAAAATATAAAGTTATAAACAAAATTTACCATAAAGTTATAATACAAAATTTTACGAGAAACAGGTAAAAATTATCACAATATCATGAGTTATCACAATATCATGAGAGATTTCATATGTTTTTTAGCAATACGTTACCAGAACGTAGAAATAAAAATGAAATAACTTATTGCCCCAAATGGGAATTGAATCCACAACCGACGCGGCTTAGTGCTGCTTGTTAATAGATTAAAAAAATATCTGCTATTGAAATGTTAAATATAGTATTTATATTGTTTCTTAATAGTTCCTTCTTCCTAGTTGGTTAAACAAGTCATGCGTCTTGTCTCTCGTCGAGTAAAATAATAAAAATTACTTTAATATGTACAATTAATTCTAGAATACGATTAAATTAAATGTCACAGCTTCACGCTGAACCTCGCTTATATCAGGGTAGGGAAAGGGAACCTATTGTTAAAACACTCTATTCCCCACTTTTCGCCTAATTTTTCGAGGCATAGCGTGTTGAGTGGCGAAATTCAACACCGGGCGTTTAGTGCTAGAGCAAAGAAACAGATATTAATAAATAATAAATCATTCCCTTCTCGAGTGGGGATCGAACCAAAAACCACCGCGTTACAGTAAAACTCTTGTGCTCCTGCGATTTATATTCGAAATAAAATTATTTTATTTTACTGACCGCACCCGATAACCATTAACCTATTATGTATGTACATATATTACTTAACAAGTACTAATAATATAAATAGCACAAAAGTCACTTACTTAAATAAATTTAACATAAAAAAATCATATAAATATATGTAATATCCAAGTATACCACAGACAGACCACAGCAACACACGACCACGGACCACGATGGTTTTATAGAACTAAAGTCTAACTAAATCACAATATTGTCGTCCGTGGGTACAATACGAATGAATAGAAACAAGACTGGTAAGTATTCCACGCTTAATGCTTGAATTAACTTGAGTTTTATACATTCTCTCGATTATAAATAAATAACTGGTTATATTTTTATTTAAAGGAGGGCACTGATCAATTAGTATATATATAGGTAATTTATGTATATATTTTTAATTTACAAGTATATCTTTTTGAGAGTTATGTAAGATGTATGTACAGGAAAAAACGGTCAAAAACCCTTATAGGATCACTTGACCTCAGAAATTCGGCGAACAGTGGAGAACGGTGTTTTTTAAGATAAATCTTTTCATAGATTTTTATAAGCTTTTCTACATTTTGCATTAAAATCGCCCGTACTCGACCTTTGGGCGTACGATTATTAAATTTGACAAGAAGTGAGAACTTTCAGTAGAAATAAAAAAGATCCAAATAGTAAAAATTTATATATTTTCAATGAAAGAATAATAAAAATATTAAAATTGTATTTCATTTAAAGATATATTAGAATATAGATAGATATAACAATTGTATATTACATTTAATGGTATCTACCATTATAAGTAACTACGTAATTGATTAATAGTCGACGTATTGTTCGAGAGTTCAAATGACGTATAAGGTTAAAATTCAAGGTGCTCTCGCGTGTTAGTTACTGACACCATATTATTAAAAACAATTATGATTGTATGATGCACCTAAACACCAAGTATAAATATCTACATGGATGGAGGAATATGGGGTCAAGTCGGGCCGTTCGCACTTCCCATCCCTCAAAAAGGCTTGTGCCCGCCCACCCTCGAAATATTACTTACAATTCACCTGAAAAGTCGAGAAAAACCTTTATACAAACTAATTTGTTTTGCTAAAGTCCAGGCCTTCTCTGGAAACACCCATGAATACATATTATGTATATGTGTCTGGGTAGACAAAAATAATCTAGTGACAAGACATTCCGTCCCTCATTTCGAAACATTGTGTGTTGAGCGGTAGAACGCAACGCACCGCAATCTAATGAAAATAATTCATTCCCCCGAGTGAGAATCGAACTCACAACTATCGGGCTAATCAGGGATTGTGCCACTGTACCATGGTCTCACTGCTATCTACTACTACTACATTTTTTAGTTGAGTATAAATTTTTGAAAAATATCGCATCATCTTGAGGACCATAAAAAGATAAACATCTGAGTTAGTATGTTAAAGACTGCAGTAAAAGGTCAGTGAGGTAAGTATATTAATTTTATATTCTAGTTGCGATTCAGTAGTCACGTAAAACAGTTTGAAGATATAATAGTTCACGCTTTCTAAAGTAACGTACATACATACTATGTACCCACTGCAGTGTTAAGTGTTAAGTAAACATTTTTCTACACAAATACCAAATTCCATATTGTACAGTAACTTATTATAATTTATACATATCTATACCAGTTACTTATGTATTTTATTTTTATGAATATTATAAAATAGTTATTTTTTAGGGTTCCGTAACTGAAAAGGAAAAAACGGAGCCCTTATATAAGATCAGTTCAGTGTCCGTCTGTTAAGACCATTTACGTCGAGATCACATAAAGATAGCGAATTGAAATTAATATCAAATATTTAAGTTTCCGGTGTCTTGGAAGGTGGAAATAAAAACTTACAATAGAAATAAAGGAAAAAAAATAACATTTAAAATTTGTCGGTGTTTCTTGGAAAAAATCATTACACATTTTGTTTGATCATTTCATAATTTTTTCAACTTTATTCGCCCCGTATTCAAAACCTTCGACTTATTTAAGTTATAGATATTTCTCGAAATTAGTACGGAGCCCTCGATGGACGAGTCCGACTCGCACGTGACCGGTTTTTTATTGATGCAATGCAGGGAGTAAGTTTATTTGCTCGCTCAAAAATTTAGACGGATAAGGTTATTTATTAAGTAGTTCACCGACTCTACTTGTACTTATAAATTCAAAGATTGCGTCCCATCGTCTATCAGTTGCAAGGTCCTAGGAAATGACATTGTAGGTACCTATGTCATTAATTTTGATTCTTGAAATTTATTTTTAGTAGTTATTAAGATTTCTTTGGTTTTTACAATGTAGATTAAATTAGAAAAAAAAGTACTGAAAATAAATGTGTTTTGAGTAGATTTTTCATATATCCTATATAGAATTATTTTTCAAATTTATACATTAAGGAGGTACAAAGAAAAATGCCTATAATTTATATTAGCTTCGAATTGTATTCCGCATATAGCAAGTTAGGCAGAGGGTATCTGGGAACCTAGTGTTCAGACACTACCTTTTCTTTAAGACATTTGTATTCCCAAGTTTTCATCGAATTCTCGAGGCATTCCTCTCGTGTTCAGTGGTGGGACTCAACGCCGCTCTTCGATCCGAGGAAAAGGACCAGAGCAAGGAAAATTTTAAAATCTTAATTTTCTCGTGTGGATACGATGAAAAATGAAACCTGCACCACGACTGGTTTCTATACAATATTTATGATTTATAATATAAAAATCGTTTATTTTAATTTGCACGAGTCGATTGTGACGAATAAGTAACACATTTTTGCTATCAAAACAATATTAGCATATTGTTCATAATAACATTTATGTTTTCTATTGTAAGTAAATTATGTTTTTGTGGGTCTGAATTTTTCATGTATATTTGTCAAGTCAATTTCAATTAATAATAAACTCTTATATTAGCAAGTTAGCAACATATTGTTTTTATATGAAACTGGAGAGAAGCCAATCGTGACGCAGGGACACAAAGTATGACTATAAACGTGACTGGTTGTGGGTTCGATCTCGTAAAGAAAGCGCGGCGTTGAATTCCGCCAGTCAACACGCAATGCTCCCAGTACCCTCTGCTTTCCTGCTGTGTGCGGGATACACCGTGAAGCTGATTTATTTTATTTATGAAACTGGAGGGTTATCTGTAATACAAGTAAAAATAAACAAATATTAAACATACTTAAAGCAATCGATTCCAATTTGGTCTTGGCCTTGGATATTTCTGCTTTATAGTTTTTACAATAATTACATCATGCAAAGCCTAATTACGAATAAAATATACCTTTAAATATTACCATATTCAGAAATGTTATTAGTATATTAAGTATTTAACAACACAATTATGTTATTACAAGTTGTGGATATTTATTGACCGTGGGCCTGTCCGTCTGTCAAGACAATTTATCTCAAGAGCACGTTCAAGGTATCAAGGTGAAATAAATATCAAATATTCAGGTCTAAGATCCCTTGGAATGCAGAAAAAATCAAGCTACTAAGCCTGAAGCCAACACAATGACATGATACATGCATTTATGTATAGTTTTTGCTGCATTTTGTACGAAATTCGCTGTGTAATCGAAACCCATAGTGTACTTTCCATGGGCTTTATGATATTTGGCACAAACTGAGGACTTATCAAAAGTTATCACCCCATCAGATTACACCCCAGAATAATCTTGTCCCACCTTAGAAATTTTCAGTTCCGGAGTTTTGGGATTTTGGGAATGTCCTCTCAATGCTACGCTCCCCAAAAATAATTTTAACTTTCTATGCTGCATTATTACGGCTAAGCCATGCACGTTGTCTGCGAGTGACTTCTTGAATTTTATATCTGATATCTGTAGGTTTTTCACCCCGAATTAACAATTTCATGCATCAAATTCATTACACATCAAATTCGCAATTATAAACCTCAAATTCGTGCTTTTCAACTTTAAATCCTCATTTTACCTACATCTCGAATTACACCTCGAATTTATTCAATTTTTATTTTTATTTTATTTAACATTTTAATATTTAAGCAAAGTGTGACAAAGAAGAATTTAAACAGTATAGGTTCTCTTCTCTCTTCTCTCTGTTTTACCCTACTAATTGAAGTTGTGTGAGAACATTTTTAATTGAATTTGAAAACAAGTCATTCCGTTTTGAGTCTTTCATCAATATCTTATGAAACAAGACGATATGAGGTAGATAACTAGATATTACATTTTTTAATAAGTACAGTAAGGCCAACAAGTAGTGGCCGCCCTGAAGTTAGTTGTAGACGGCTGCGCATTTGATTATATTTGATTTGATTATATTTTTTTTATATTCTTTAAAATATTTTTTCCGAGTGACCAATGCGCATAAGTTCAGAAAACCTAACTTCACGGCGGCCACGACTTGTTGATCGTACTATAAGTATAACTAGCGTAAATCGGAACTGCACTCGCAATCTTCGACCTTGTTTGACATTGTGTTGACAGGAGGGACTAGTACTAGCACTACTGGCTGGTATATTTTTGTCACGTATTTTATTTGACCTTTTGAACTGAGATATCAAGTATATAATTACGAAAATACGAACACTCCTCCCAGATATCTCGTACAAACCACTAGAATATTCTGTCATTCATAAAACATGTCGAATGTGGTTGTAGTTAATACAAACCCTTACGAGGGGCAAAAGCCGGGTACCAGTGGTTTACGTAAAAAAGTTAAAGTTTTCCTTCAAGATAACTACACAGAAAATTTTATTCAAAGTATTTTGGATGCTAATAAAGATGCTATTGTGGGTTCGACTCTCGTCGTCGGAGGTGATGGCAGATACTTGGTCAAAGAAGTTGTGGACAAGATAATAAAAATATCAGCTGGAAATGGGGTAAATAAACAATAATTAATTAGCTTTAAAAAAATTATGTTATTGCGTGCTATGGCGACTACATAATATATTTTATGTATATTTTTTGCCTTTTAAAAAAAGAATATTAATAATAAATATTAATGTATCTACTAATAAATATTCATACTTAATTTAAATAATAATATTTTCTCATGACTGTTATTTAACAATATCTCCAAAAAATGTTGCTTTTAAAATATGTATTTTTATTATTATTTTAATAATTTAATTATTATTCTATAGGTGGCAAAGCTTTTAGTGGGTCAGAATGGGATTCTTTCAACACCTGCAGTGTCACATATTATTAGAAAATATCAGACTCTAGGTAATTTTTTAGTATAAAATAAAATGTAGATGACATCATTGCATTCTATTGTAAAGAAAAATGAAGTAGATTATTATTTTCTTATCATTAAAATATTATATAAATCATATTAATTGTTTAGTAATATAAAAATGATAACAAGAATTAGATAAGCTAACACTTCAAGTATTTTTGTTGATTTATAGTAGTAAAATAATATTAAACACCTATATATTGTGTCATGTGACACACATTTGACAATAGCAACAAAGTCACGAGTAATAGATAGTATAAATCATATAATCACAAAATAACTTTTATAATACAGGTGGGATCATACTCACAGCGTCGCATAACCCCGGAGGTATCAACAATGACTTTGGTATGAAGTTTAACTGCAGTAATGGTGGCCCCGCGCCTGATGCCATTACTAATGAAATCTACACAATGTCTACTGTTATCAAACAATACAAGATTGTGCCTGACATCAAGTGTGATATAGACAAGATTGGCATTTTTAAATTTAAGGTGAATTTTAATTGTATTTTTATTTATTTTAAACCTTACAGTTGCAAATATGATGGTTGTGGATTCTGGTAACAAGACAATGACTTAATGTCTTGAAGTTTAGAGGCAAAGTAAGGAACAGAGTGTTACACTTTGATTCCCTAATCAACACTAGTAGATTCACTATCCTCAATTTACTGAAACTTTTACTTTTCTTTTACTTTTTACTTTTTTTTATATATATTTATATTATAGTTATATGTATAATTTTTTTACTTATTGAATTTTTATTATATAACATGCATCTCATTTTTTATTACATAAACAACATTAACAGCAAATATTTAAAAAATTACAGGTAGAAGACCATGATTTTATGGTGGAGGTGATAGACTCTGTAAAAGACTATGTAGATTATATGAAAGACATATTTGACTTTCCCAAAATCAAGTCTCTTTTGCAAGGATCTGAACAAAACAAGCCTTTCAAAGTTCTCATTGATTCAATGAATGGAGGTAAATACATGTTATCTAAATTTTCAACAGATTATTGATATGGAAATGTTTTAATTACTGATTGTTTATCACTAATACAAACTTTAAAATGATAAATCATCATAAAATAATTAATATCTTGATAATTTTAAAATTATAACAAGATTGTTTTTAAAATACAAATATATATATATTTCATTCTAAGTTTGCCACAACCAAAATTATAAGTAACTACATAAGGTATAAACAATATTAACAAGCAAAGCTTGTATGCCGTTCAGGAATGTGGAAAGGATAAAAATGTATGGTATTAATGTCTATTGAATCTCATGCAGTACTGCTGAGAGTCTGTATAATAATTAAATTGTAACATTAATATTTATGAGGCCAGTCCTAGCACATTATCACAAGTAAGCAAAATGTATTTAAACAAGGTTGACAAAAAAGGTTTTAAGTTTCATTCTCATTCAAGGAAATGAAATAATCACTAAAGGGAGATAAAATAAAATTTATTAAAAAAAATTACAGTGACAGGCCCTTATGTGAAGCGTATCTTCATAGATGAACTCGGAGCAACCAAAGACAATGTGAGACGGATTATTCCCCTCGAGGACTTTGGGGGAGCTCACCCGGACCCAAACCTGACATATGCCGCTGATCTGGTCAATGCTGTCAAAAATGGAGACTACGATTTTGGAGCTGCTTTTGATGGAGATGGTAAAGTGATACAATTGTATTATGAGAGAACAGAGTGTGTTTCGGAACGGGAACTTGATAACGGAACTGTAATGTAACGCAGGCGACCGCAACATGATAATCGGGCACCGCGCGTTCTTCGTGACCCCATCAGACTCGCTGGCGGTGCTGGCGCGCCACCTGCACCTGTTACCCTACTTCCGGCGCCGCGGCGTGCAGGGCTTCGCTCGCTCCATGCCCACTGCCGCCGCCGTCGACCGCGTCGCACAGGAGCTAGGCAAGGAGTGTTTCCAGGTGCCCACCGGTAAGCTCTTGTTGCTCTTGAGTGTTGTGATGCCTCTGTTGTTTTATTACTCTGTGCATTAAACCTTTGTCAGTTAATTCCACCTATAATAAGGCAAAGTAATGAGACCTCTGTAATATTATTACTATGGGCACAAATTAAGCCTCTATCAATTAACTACTCTATGCACTACGAAGCCTCTGTGCATTACTCTAACTATACCAATAAGGCTTCTATTTTAAAATAATATAATTAAACTATCCTGTATAATGTACAATAGACGCTGTGCACATAATTATTCTGTGCAATGTGTAGCCTGTTTTATTTACTCTGTGCCTTCAAAGACAGAAATTTGTTTGTGTGTATAGGGTCATTATTGATGATAATTATTCTATATCCAACGGGGTTTCTTTCAGAAAATTACTGGCCGTACTATGGTGTCTCTGTCATTTAACTAATCTGTACAGTATAGAATTTAGTCGACTCATTATTCCACCCATTTAGAATACCCTTTGCAAACTCTCAAACTGCTCAGCCTTTGCTTAAAACTCTATTTTGTCACTTACCACTCTCCACCCTCTCAGGCTGGAAGTACTTCGGCAACCTGATGGACGCCGGAAGACTATCTCTCTGCGGAGAGGAGAGTTTCGGCACCGGCTCTGACCACGTGCGCGAGAAGGACGGCGTGTGGGCGGCGTTGGCCTGGCTCAGCGTGCTGGCGGAGAGACGCCAGGGTGTTAGTGAGATACTGCAGGACCATTGGAAACAGTATGGCAGGAATTACTTTACTAGGTGAGTTGATTAACTTCAACTTCAACAGTATCAATTTACTTTTCTTCCAACCTTATTTAAAAGCGTTATCGGTCAAGCGAGTATGGCGCCCTGAATGATGAAAGATGTATCAAAACAGTATTAGAGTAGCCTGTTTCTCATAATTAACAATCTTTTATTTATTTCTTAGCGCTTCTTAATGAACACATTCCATCAATAATAAATATCTTAGAATGAGAATCACAAAAGTCGAAATATAAAAGCTTGGCTTTTGTGTGTTTAGTTCAGTAAGTACTGTATTCAGCTTATTTAATAGTGGATTATTGATCTAAGGTTAATCCCAAAAATGTGGGTGCTATTGTTTTACACCAAATTCCGTATTCTAAAATTCTTTTCTAAACGTAAAAAATAATGCAATTGTCTGTACTAGTGCACATGCACCTAAGGAAAGGACAAATAGTAATGGATATGCACCCAGAGCATGAGAGCACTCAAAAATCCCCGCTCCCGTATTTTGAGTGCGAGACTTCCGAGCCTTTGTCTATTCGAAAAAAAAATACAATTGTTGACACTGTTTTGCATCTATCAATCTATTAATCGACAAAAAAACTAAAAATCTTTATTTATACAAAACAGTCCATTTTACATCTACATAGACTACTTAAATTTTTGAAATATATTAAAATTCATGCTATTAACAAAAGAAACTTACTAAAACAAATATTTTATTGTATTATTATTTTAGATACGATTACGAGGAGTGCCCCAGTGACCCCTGCAATGAAATGATGCAGGAATTGGAGAAGAAGATGACGTCACCAGGCTTTGTGGGATCTAAGTACTCGTCAGGAGGCAAGACATACACGGTGGCACTTGCTGACAACTTCTCATATATGGACCCTGTTGACCGCAGTGTTGCTATGAAACAGGTTTATTTTTATCTTTTTATATTTTATTTTGGCGCCGCCGCCGTTCTCTCTGACGAGTTAAGTAAGTATATTTTATTAATTAAAATATATTTGACATCATTAAAAAACTGAAAAAAATATAGTGTGTTACTATATAGCTTTATAACATTGTCCAAAACGTGTATACAGTTTACTAAATGCACAAGTAAGAGTATTATTCTTAAGATTTCACCTTTATAACCAACTTCAAAGAAGGAAGGCAGGAATGGACAAAAGATTGTTTTGTTAAAAGTTATGTTGATTTCATATTCAAATTAGTTCAAATCAATTTATATAACACTTTATTTACACTTTATACAGGGTCTTCGAATAGTTTTCGAAGATGGTTCTCGTGTAGTGGTTCGTCTCAGCGGCACCGGCAGCTCCGGCGCTACTGTCCGGTAACTTATTACTATTTTTATGACAAAAATAATATATAGCTAAAATTTAAAATAGTTTCTATGGCCATATTTTTATTTAAAAGAAGATAACTTTTTTGCCGGCTCTAGCTATAATGTTTATAAAAAAAACTAAAGCATGTATAATAATACCATATTCAAATATGCGATACTTGCCTCCTCATATACAATTTTTTTGAATTGTAAATTCAAAAGAATGCTATCGCAGCATCCTGCTATCTAAAATTTACAGTAAATAAATATCTATTAAGAACCCTTTTTACTTTATAATTCTATCCACAGACTATACATAGACTCGTACGAGGAGAAGGAAGTACTCGGCGACGCGCAACAAATGCTGAAACCTCTTATCGACGTCGCGTTAGAAATATCACAGTTACAGAAATACACCGGCAGGGACGCACCCACTGTCATCACATAAATAAAAACAAGTCATAAATAAAGGCGAAAATTAATAATTATCTTTTATAAAGAACTGTCAATTTTGCTGTCAAAAAGCAGATACAAAAAGTTTGTATCGTCTATTTTTCCGTAGAAATTAAAATTTATGATAAAACTATTTTCAAAATAATCAATTGTCATTTCAATTTTATTAATGTATGTATTATTTTTTATGGATCAAATTTTTTTTATTAATGGCAGCAAAAATAAATATAGTTTTAGTTATTATAAAGGGGATTTCAAATGTTTTTTATTGCACATAATCATGTTTGTATATATGTAACTAACTATTATTTATTATCTGTTTTTACATACTTTTTGTATATATTCAACTTTATATTTAAGGTATTTTTTGATGGAAATTATTATTAATAATATTTATTAAGAACAGTTCCTGTTATATTTTGATTAATAACTTATATAACATTACTAAACTAAACTAAACAAATATTGTAATATTTGTATAAAAGAAAAGCTATTATCGTTAAAAATATTTAAAAAAAGACGTTTTTAAATACATAAACGGATATTTACACATTTTTTATACTGTTGTTTATTTTGTAGAGGAAAATGGTTAAATAAAATAGAAATATGTAAAAATTACGTAATTTTACTTATATTCAAACACTAATATTATACCTATGGCCAGTCACGGCGCAGGGGCACAGAGTGTGACTGTATAACAGACTGGTAGTGGATTCGATCCCCATTCGGGGAGATGAAATATTTATTTAAATTTATATTTCAATTTCTTCGCTCTGGTGTCGAGACAAAAGCGCGGCGTTGAGTTCCGCCACTCAACGCGCAATACCTCCAGAATACGGCGGAAAGTGAAGAACGGAGTGTCTTAACACTAGGTTCCTTTTGACTACCCTGCTGTGTGAGAGATACAGCGAGAAGCTGATATCATTTGGATTTTAATATTATACTTAAGAAAAAAAAATCAGCTTCAAGCTGTAGCTTGGTAGGCAGAGAGAACCTAGTGCTAAGACAATTCGTTCCCAACGCCGCGACCGCCGCCGCCGCGAATTTGCCTCGACACCAGAGTGAAGAAATGGTTTAGCACCATTTGAATGCTAACAAACTTCGAATCCAAAAAAACAAACGACATATGATGTAAATCAGATAAACAGTAAAATAAACATTATTTATAGTTATTTTAGTGAAGAAAAAAATGCCTGGGATTTTTTAACAATTTTTAACACGTAAGCCATTGTTTTTAATATAAAAAAATGCATATGTTAAAAGGTTTTTTAAAATTTTATAGTGGAATATTATCAAATAAAATACCTTTATTATTAAAATAGTGAAATTTTTATTGACTAGATTGTTTTGTTTTATATTAACTTTTGTTAGAACTAGGAGTTACCATGTGATAACAATATCGATAGGAGTAATACATATTTTATTCATACGTCACTAGTGATGTCCTAAAATCATAATTACAGCTTGATATAATTATAATTAGAATATTCTTTTATATATAATATTATAAGATAGTCATTTAAAATGATGTGCAGATATTCGATTTTATAACTACTTACCTATTTAAATGCTTACAATACATTCATTTATGTTTATACTTTATGAACATTTCCACAAGCTCCTAACATTTAAAGATAAGTTATTTACTTTTCGTCTTTTTCTCATTTACGTTTAAAAGGGTCTAATTGTTATTTATAAGCAGAATCTATTTTAAATCTTTGTGCAGAAAAATGTTTTAAATATAAAAATTCTTCTGTGAGATTTGAGAGTGAAATTCGAACCCTAAGTCATCTTTTTGCACACATCCTTCAGGATGTGAAGACAACATGGTCAGAATTCATTCTGACCATGTTGTTGCCATGTTGTCTTTCACGGAAGCGGATATAATACATACCTATATATGCACATATGTGAGGCTAATCATGGCGCAGGGGCACAAAGTGTGACTGTAAACGCGACTGGTTGTGGGTTCGTTCCCCACTCGAGGGAATGAAACATTTATATTATCAATTCTACGCTCTGGTAGTTGAGTGAGTGAGAGTGTGAGCTCAACGTAGCGTAACTCAACACGCAATGCCTGCATAATTCGGCGGAAAGTGTGGTACGATGTGTTCTAGGTTACTCTACTCTAGGTTCCCCCTGCGTACCCTGCTGTGTGCGGGATACAGCGTGAAACTGTAAATATGCAAATTTTTACACACAAGTATTCTCTCATAAGCCCGGTTTTCACCGCGACCGGAGCGGACCCATTAAGGACTACGTTGAACTCGCAACAGTAAACTGCATACTTGTATTTCCACCAATAAATTGTCTTTCTGAATAGTAGTAGATCTAAATGTAAGTATTATTTAAAATTATTACTTTCTTTTTTTACTTATAAATTACAGTATTTAAGTTCTAGATTTATATACAAAGCAAATTTCTTTGGCAGTCAAGAAAAAACAAGTCAGGTGATAAAAAATTGCATAATCAAGTTAACAGATCCAAATATAATAATGGAAGAGTAAAAGATTCCTTTCCAGACAGTCAACTTGCTGCGTAATTGTAGAGAACGCATTTGTAGAAGAGATGGCAGCGCGAATTCATGGACAAGACCGCTCACTGCTCCGGTGTACCTAGAAATATTAAGTTGATGGTAATTTTAATGTATAAGAGGATTCGTATATTAAGCTAAATGTTATTAGGTTCTTTTTTATGGAAAAGGGGCCACCTGATGGTAAGTGATCACCGCCGCCCATGACCCCGTGCAACACTGCAGGAGCTACAGGTGCTTTGCCGGCCTTCAGGTTTAGTGATTTAGTTTTTGGAATTTGAATAAAATTGATTTTAGCGCTTTATACTTCATATAGAAACAATAATGTGTTACTTTGTATTTTGTAATGATTTTAAATTAATTTATTTGTCGGTATGTTTTTACCCTGAATTTATGTTTTATAAAAGTAATTATATAACTACGAGTGGTGCAGTGGGATAGCTAATGATTGTGAACACGATGGTCGTGGGTTTGATCAGAACTTGGAGGAATTATTATATTTTATATATTTTTATTTCTCTATTTAATGCGATGTTAAAGAAAGCGCAACGTCAAGCTCTGCCACTCAATATACAATCACGAATTCAGATGGAAACCGGAAAACAGAGTGACAGGTACTAGGTAGTGAAAGGTACTATAGTCCTTCTACCCTGAACTATTTGATAAAATAAAAACAAAGTATAAGCTTGCAGACCACTTTTTACAATTACCTAACAATAGTGCCAACATCAGGATATAAACACGCGACCGCCACACACAATGCTACCACCCCTACGGACAGTAGCAGCTGTATGGAGGGCGCGGCGGCGCGAGGGTGCAGCGCCACGGCCTCCGCGCGCAGCAGGAACACTAGCATTGGGTATACTGTTACTACCTGATGATAATATAAATATGATTTTAGGCGTTCATTCGACCACTACTTATAGAAATTATAATTTTTCACTTAGGTAATTATGACAGCAGGCGCAATTAAACTTAAAAACTATGCGTTACATTTTTTTTATTTAAGTTTTCAGCCCTAAAATATACAAATAAACGATTATCCGAATTAACAACTGGATCAAGCTAGAAATAAATACGTGTGATATACACAAATATATTTTTTTCTAAAAAAAACCAGACTATTGAGTCAAGACAGTCCGTTACTGACGCACCGCCAAATTTTCGTGTTGAGTGGTGAAACTCTTGTTAGCAACAAGGCGAGGAAATAAAATAAATAAGTTCCCCGAATGAGAATCGAACTCGTTGTGTTTACAGTCAAACACTGTAATCGTTGTGTTTACAGTCAAACACTGTAATCGTTGTGTTTACAGTCAAACACTGTACGACGGCCTCATGTATATTTAGAAATACAAAGAAATATAGTACTAAGCTAATTTAAATGAATAAAAATTTTTTTACGATTCAATTATTACAGTTTTATTTATTTAACCACGACATAACGGCTAAAGGGATTTAGATAAGATTTGCCAAAATTCCGTTAATCTCATTTGATTGAACGATTCTAACACCTACACATGATGCAATAAGTGATTTTATTACTTTATTTTGCACATAGTAACTGTTATCAATTGCTTCCTATATTTTTAAAATGTTTGAGCCTTTTTTTATCTATGACAAAGAAATATGTTTATTACTAACACTATCCAGGCAAAAATATGATAGCCATATTTTTCATAAAGCAAGATAGATAAATTGGTACTTGTAAAGTTAATATTAATGTCTTAAAAATTTAAGATCTTATTGGGGATTAAGTAATCAATTTGTATTAAGATAATATTATTAAGCGTTTTAATAGCACTTCCAGCTTTTTTAGAAACTTTTTATTTATGTACTATATCACAAGTATTTATTTCTAGCCAAGTGTCTAGCTTCCCCGAGTTCCCTCTGATTACCCTTCTATACACATTACATAGCGGGAAGAGAAAGAAACAGTAGAGCAGAATAAAAATTGATTATATCTCATACCTGGAATAACAACAGTATTCTCGCGATTGCCGTCATCACGTCGTGCATTTCAAAATTATTTAGCATATTCTGTAAATCAGACATAAAAAATATTAAATATTTAAGAGTATTTTAAATTTAAAAGATTTAATGTTCAAATACATACATCTTCAATACAGGACTTGGCAAGTGGAAAGCACACGTAGAAGACAGCGCCGACCAGCGCGTATGTTACTGCCACTAGCATAAATGCTATAGTTAAATCTCTTCCCTGGAAAATACAAGACGACTTCAAGTATTATTTTATACATAATGGTAATTTATTCTTTTATCTTAAGTAAAACAGTCGATGGTCGTGGATTCGCCCCCTATCCTAGGCTAATGATAATGATTGAATGATAAATAATCGCTTCTTATTGCCTACTACCTATTATACTTATACAGGATTTTCTTTTTTTTTACAATCTCCGTCATGGTGTAATTATTAACTATCTATAGGTACTATCACTGAATATTTGTAATGCAAAGGCACAAGTGTGTGAAGTGCAAGGCTTTCAGAATACGGCGGAAAATGGGAAATGGATTTTTTAACACTAGGTGCCCTCTGCCTATCCTGCTGTTTAGGATATAGCGTGAAGCTATAAAAATAATAATTACATTATTCTCCTGTTTCGCATTATTACTCATAATAGTAATAATAATATTGTGTATATAGAAGGACAAAGCTAGCATGCCGCTGAGCACGGCGACGCTGGCCCCGCCGCGACCAGACATGGACTGCGATATGTTGATGCCCCACATCCAGCCCTTCACCATCACGAAGATTAATAGATAGAATACTGATAGGGTACCTGGAATTGAGAGTGACAGTTTTTAAGTAAATATATATTTTTTTAAGGCACAGCTCTGCTACCTTATGCGAGATAAAGAAAAAACCTTACCTAAAGAATTAAGTTTGGTGAAGAAACTGATCTTCTTAAAAGTCAAGAGTGGGAATATGATGATGGCGACGTACATGGGCACGGTGAGGTGCAGACTCCAATACGGGGAGGGGTCCTCCGCGGGATGAGATGTTCCGATGAAGAGATCATTTTTAGGGCAGAGTAGACTTGAGTTGTAGACTGTCGTGTTTGTTGTGCGGATGTCTTTGAAAAGAAATGTTTTTCAGTTTTTGAAATACTTTTAGTTTTGTTGCTTAATCACTTATATTTTTCTATTCTTATAGCTATAGTAATCGTGCTATTTTTTTATTTTATAAATCGAAGAAAAAAATTAAGTCCCTATTAAGGTTTGAGCTTAAGGTTTATATCAATTGTCAACATAGAACAACACAGCTTCATAAGCTGAATAGTTTGTGTCAAAAATTCATAGGCATTACTTTTAATTCAACTCACCCATAAAATAAATAACAGTATAATACAGGAAGTTAGTAATGAGCAGCCAGTACACGACGTTGGCGCCCACCAGCACGAGCAGGCTGAAGGCGTGCGCGGCGGCGGCGGCGCCGGGGCCCAGCAGCGTGCGGCATAGTGCTGGCACTTCGCAGGTCGAACTGCCTTTGAAATATATTATTCTGATAAAATTAAAATCGAAATGTTGGGGCTGGAGGTAGATGCGACGGTTGTAGATTCGATGCCTATTCGGACGAATGAATTATTTTCATTTCGAAGAGACAGCCACGAAGGCGAAGCTGCAGGAGGATCTGGTTTTTAAATATACTTAATAAAATTAATAAAATGATAACTAAAACAAACATCTATAGGCTATTCATTTGTGCTTGAAAGAAAATGTAAAGAAAAAAAAAAATTCGTTACGCAAAAGCGCGGCGTTGAGTTCCGTCACTTATCAATCTAAGCCGTCACTAAGCAATGGCTCCAAAATTAGGCAGAAAGTGGAGGGTGAAGTGTCTTAACACTATTCTTCTTCTGCCTTCTCTGCTACATGCGGAATAATACAGGGTGAGTCTGAAAAAAAAATAGTATGCTGAATTCCACAAACCATGATGAGCATTGACCCTCAGCAGGATATACGCGGTGTAGAGGCACAGCGCCGCCATGAATGCGAGGAGAAAGAGAGCAGTCGGCAGTCCTGCACGCTCCACTCCCCATGCCATAGTGAGGAGAGAGGACCCCATTATTGTATTCCAGATCGAAAATCTATAAAACAATTTTAGGCCTTAAAGTAACAAGATCTATATAAGTGTTGAATAATATTATTTTATAACATCACTTTATAGAAATTTTGCAATTTCGTCTAAATGTACAAGTATATAAATACTTAATCCCTCCAAATAGAATTAAGTAATTAGTATGCTAATTATGGGAAATGATAACTTTTGTAATCATGTTTGGATAGCAAAGCTTTATAAAAATATTTACAAGAGAAGTTAAAAAAACATATATTTTAGTATAATTAAGATGTTACGCGATAAGATTAATTAACTGCCTAGTTGTAGTTGACGCCAATTGTGGTGTGAAAGTATGAATGTAAACGCGACAGGCAGTGGGTTCGATTACCACTTGGGGAAATTAAATATTGAATATTTTCATTTCTTCGCTCTGGTATCGAAGTCGCGGCGTTGAGGTTCGCTACTCAACAAGCAAAGCCTGTAGAATTCAACGGAAAATGGGAAACGGAGTGTTTTAACACTAGGTTCCCTCTGTTTACCTTGCTGTATACAGTGGGACACAGCGTGTCGCTAAAGAAAAAAACTACCTAGTCATTTAAAGAAAATTCAAAGAGGCACGAGTTCATTTTGCAATATTCAGTTAAAAATAAAAATTCTGGATGGATTTTTTAGGATTTCAAAACAAAATGGTTATTAATAATATACTAACATAGTAACAAGAGAGCTTTGTTTGTTCTTATCCGGCTTGTTACTAAGTTCTTTTTGCATAGTCCTCTTGTAAGTCGCTATGATGTCGCTACCGGACAGCTCTGCTGGGCCCTGTAAACATATTTATTTTAGGCATATTATACCTACTTCGACTAAAATCTATTCTGATGAAAGATCAGAAAACTTTTATTTTAAAGCAGCGACGACACTTCGTCCGTACCGTATAAGGTCATCCAAACTTAAAGATTATACTACGAGATAACAATGGTCGTCAAGTAATTTTATCAATTTCTGTAGTTAGCGGAATTTGTACTTAATTTGTAAACTAAAGTATGTAGATAGCACGAGAACAATACATTCGATATTAAATTTGTATTTTATTATCTTTGTTTATATTTAGAACGTGTAACGACACCGATGATTACAATGATTGCTCGACCCCTTATCTCTTGTGATATTTTTAATTCTTACTTCCTTATAGTTACTAATTGTAAGCATATTTGAGTTAATTTTTGAATTAATATTGTAATTTATTTACTTCACGCTGTTCCCCATATATTGCATGGTAACCAGAGGGAAGTATTAACACACTCCGTTCCCCACTTTCAGCAGAATTTTCGAAGTATTGTTTAGATTGACCTCTTTAACTTATTTAATAGAATTACATTTAATTAAGAAATAATTTTAATTTACAAATATAAAAATAAATATTACCAAGGTATCTGAACTGGTGCTGATAGATTTATATGTGTTGGTCAGGTTTGGAGCCATCAGCAAAGGATAGGTTTCTTTTTCTATACTGCCAAAACTTGTGCAACTCGCCCTAGTACTAGGAGAAGATAATTATTTAGGATAAGTAACTGTCCTTATACAAATATTAATCCTGGCTGATGAAAAAGTTGCTGACTTAGTTTAGGCATAATCAGAACACACACTGGAATTTAGAGCCCAGTTCGAGAGAAATAACTAACTAATTATGACGCCGAAAAAACGGTATAATTGTTTTTAACAGGCTCTTCTATATTAGTCTATATAAGTATTGTAAAAATATATTAGTTTTTTTAAAATATATCATGTCATTAATTCATAATTTTAACAGAATATATATTTTTACTAAGAATATAATTTTTGAAAAAAATTTACTGGTATATGTGGTGTCCCTTGCCGTCTCCATACTCGCATTCTGAACAGTCTGAACAAGCGCTGTCAAACACACTGCAAAAGAAAAGTAAAATAATTATAATTTTTAACTACTTTACTAATAAAAGCAAATACAAAAAAATTGCATAATAAAAATTATTCTCAGTCAAATTAGATGATGACTACTATCATATATCTTACGAGTTAACAGCAGTTTTATACGATAATATATTAAGATATTTAATAAGTCATTGAGTAAGAAAAGATAAGATAATTGTTGTAAATAAATAAAATAGTAACTCATTATTTCTTTAAAAAAGGCGCGTCATACGAATATGCTGACACGTTGACGTTCGCATGTTGGTACACGTGACAGATAATAGAAATACTTATTTTTATTTTTTTTAAAAAAGTTGTAACATCTTGGTTTTTATTTTTTTTATCATATTGAACTATCTTCACATTGACGTGATTGTCTTGTTAACATACAATGATGATAAGACAAAAAATCTAAATAAATCTGCTTCACGTTGTACTCCGCTCACAGCAGGGTAGGCAGAGGGAACCTAGAGTTAAGACACACCGTGCACTATTTTCCGCCGAATTCTAGAGGCATTGCGTGTTCTTTGGCGGAACTCAAATCTGTGCTTTGCCTCGACACCAAAGCAAAGAAATTGAAATATGAATTTAAATAAATATTTCATCTCCTCGAGCGGGGATCGAACCCAAAACCAGTCGGTTTTACAGTAACACTTTGTGCCCCTGCGCGACAATTGGCCTCAACATACATATAATTATACATAATATTGTAAAAGTAAGTATATTTAAAAAAATATCGTCATTAGGTCATAGGTGAAGCAAAACTACAATGACCTAAGTCACCTTATCACATTCTTAATTTTATTTCGGATCACTTTATAATAATAATAATAACATTGAGGTCGCATTTTTGAGGCATTGCGGGATAAATGGTTGTGCTTTTTGTCTTGTTACCGGAACGAAGAAATGAAAATATTAATCAATAATAATGGATTCCCCCAGAATGGGAATCGAATTCACAACCGTCGCGTTTACAATCACACGCTCGTGCTTATGCCATTGTACAACGACGACCTCTAGTTACACTGACAAATGATGATGATAAATATATCGGTTCCGATATTAATACATTTATTTAAGTAAACAATTCTGTTGACATTATTGGAAATATTTCATCATTCATCATAAATCAAATTATAATTTCAAAAATTCTATTAAACTTATGTTTTGTTAAAGGTTACAGTTTATTCTTTCAATATTTTTTTTATTTTGCACAATTGTAAAATAATTATTTTTTGTACATTTTCAGTAATATTTATATATTTTTTCAGTAACATTTATATATTTTTTCTGTAATATTTTTCTGGACATATTCATAATATTATTTTTATTTCTAGCTATCTCTTATAACACTCATTCTTCTTTTATAATCTGTTTGCTATTCTTTCATCATTTATATTCTCGACGTGCCCTACGACGTGCTCGACGTGACTACTAGAGCACGTTATTCTTTACTCTCGTACCTGCCATTCTGTGTATCTCTTCATTGCTGTTTCGGCCTGACTGAGGGTAAACTGACTCCATATCCTACAAAAATATCCCACTTCCACAGTATACAGAAAACAAAGTTTCTCAAAAAAAGAAGATGAAAACTAAGTTTCTTACATTTTTTCGCTTTCTTGTTTCTATTTAAATTTTGTAGCAAACGATTTCCCACATACATAAAATGTTTCTAGACGCTAGCTATACTCTTCTTATGTTGTTTTTTATGAAAATATTTTCACAAAAGACAACATAAGAACTCCACTCTATGATAAAATGTTAAAAATTTAATAATAAAAAAAGTTGGTTAAATATGAAACTACTTATTCTAATATTTAAAAAAACCATTTATTCATAAATATAAATAAACTATATTTATATTTGCATCTTTGAATTAGATAAAAAAATATAATAAAGTAGGTATATTGAAATGTAAATTATAAATATGTTCTATAATTTATTAGTATTGAAATGTGTTCGAAGTTTTGCGTTTGGGTTTTTTTACATGTAAATTATATCTATATACAGGGTGGAATTGTCAGCACAACTTTAAATGAAACCACAATTTTAACTACTCTATAAAAGCCTAATATAATACGCAAAAAAAATAATTCCCAAAAATGAAAAAGTTATTTTTTCCAACAAAATAAATAATAAAATTATCGTTTTAAAATAAAACGCCATTTGTAAAGTATAACATAGGCACGCACACACTTACCTGTCAAAT
>JAKRZM010001304.1:53783-108791 GCA_036379175.1 Heliconius cydno galanthus | reverse complement strand
CGAATAGTATCTAGCGACCTTACAGAAAATTTTATAAATCATTATTTGTATAGGCAATAGATAAATTACGGAAATTTTATTGAAACTATTTAAAAAAATCTTGATCAATGTCATAACTTATTTTCTGATCATTTTACAAAAAATGCTATATCAGAGCAATCTTATAGTGTTCTAAAACGAATTTCTAATTACCACTACAAATTTGCTTAATTTTATTTATTTATCTGGTTTTTACAACGCTCTGCAATTGATCAGGTTTCCGAATACTTTTTAGAATACTTTAAAAACCAAATATTAATAACGTCTTAGTTTTTTATTATATATTTTTATATCTATTTCCTCACAAGTTACAATAAAAAGTAAAAAAAAAATAATAAAAAATAATAAAAATTAAAATTTATAAGGAAAATATCAAAAAAATATAAAAAATTGTTTTGCTTATATATTAAAGATGTATTTATAAAACGAAATAGCACAAATTAATTCTATCGATTCGATTAAAATTCGATTAAAATATTACATATGAATAGGTACTTACCCATAACTTTCGACAGATTTCACCGAACTAGCTGTTGATTCGTTTTCACTATTTTTAGTGGAATTTCTTTTAACCCTCATTGTTTTAATTTTAAATATTTATGAATTAATTTACAACATTACGTTTAACACAAAAAATTAAAAAATAATGACTGTTACACAGAGTGCGTGGCTCCAGTTCGGGAGATAATGTGAACTCAGAGCCGAACCGTACATAAAATAATGAAGACTCGAGAGTAATTAACGAGTAACATTGATAAAAATATAAATAAGACATCTTATACATCAACATATAAGTATTTACATAAGATTTACGAAACGTCATATTACTGGGCGATTGTCGATTCTTAGGTAAGTAAACGAGTTAACGATTTTAATCATTTTTGGACACATCAAAATTCGGTGAAAAGTAGAGAGCGGAGAGTCTTAATACTAGGCAGGCTCCCTCTCCCTACGCTGCTGCATACGAGAAACGGCGTGAAATTAAAAAAAAAACAATTAGATTAGGTATATAAATAACATCATAAGAAGTTTTTCGCAAAAATAATGTTATAAATAAGTAATAATAGTACAGGTTTCCCGAAACACAGCTGTCAATATTTTTAAACTGGAGTTTAATGAAGAACGGAATGAACTAAATTCTGCTTAGTCTATCATGAATAGAGCAACAAAAAAATACAGTCGAATTGATAACCTCCTTCTTTTTGAAGTCGGTTAAAAAAATGAGAGATCTCTATTTAGACTGATAAACTCTAACCATAAGCTACTACTATCAACTGTTAAAGCATTTCTGTTATGGCCCACTGGAACTTGATTTTGTATTATTTTTAATGAATTCTGTATATATACAGAATGTATAAGTACCTTCCCAGTTGCAACCCGACGTGATGTACCCCGACGAGGGGGTACCTTGCCAGCTGCAGCCTGACGTGACTGCCCATATTGGCGCTCCTCTAGACTTCAGCCCGAAATAATCAACGAGACTGACGTAATGAGATTCAACTCCCGTGGTGCTATGTTACCCCGTAAACTGGACTTTAACCCAACGACTGCCCGATGCAAATCTTCAGAGGTTTGGTGAGTGCACATTCTAATCGGCTTCTTCACAAGCGGGTCTCACCGGTTAATATTTCAAGAAGCAATATAGCACCAAACCCTTACAATGAGATTTTCGAGTCAAGATCGAACGTGCAAATTAAATAAAAGTTGATAAAATAATGAAAAATACAAATATTCATGAAGGCGTCGATTTTTAAAAAAAAATTATAATTTATTAGTGGAATGCGCTATTTATTTGACGGAAGTGAACGCCGCGTTTTAATCTTGCGACACAACCTTTATCACGGTCTTTATCTTATGGATATATATAAATAATATATTAATACAAAAAAGGGCCATCACTATAAGTGAGATTGTTATATTTGATACCACTATTTAATAAATTAATTCTCAAATACCACATAATATCATACACAATTTTACTTACGCTATGTTCTGATCATCCCAGTCAAGGGATTGAATATTTTAATTTTCTGACTGTGGTCACAAAAATGTATATGCATTTATATCTGGAACATCTAAGATGACGGAATAGTTATTATTAATGCACATCTGCAATACAGGTATCAAATGAAAGGGCTAGCCGAGAATAATTAGAAAAATAATGTGACATCTAGTGTGAGAAACATAGCAAACGGTAACTAAAAAGTAAAAAATAAATTAAAAGCTTTTATTATCATATAAATTGTGTATAATGAGTTTATGAATTGATAGTAAAAATTTAAAAGACAAATTTTATTTTATCCTTTTTAGAGTGTTTAAATAAAAGCTTTTTCTAAATATGATTTTTTGCTTTTAATTTTTTTTTAACATAAAATAAGGTTTCCAACTTTAAAAAATAAAACAAAAATTAAGAAAACAAATTACAGCTTTATTTATAAATCCATTATGTATATTATACTAATATTATACATAATCTTTACAAGTTTACAGCAGATCTTTGTTGTCAGCACAGAAAAATAAAATTTGATAATAATTATTATTAATTATCTATAATTGCTATACACTTTATTGATTAATATATAAATACAGATATTAAGAATAAAAATACTATATTTTTGATATAAATTGTAATGAAAAATTTCCACTACATTTTAATGAAAAACAATACTATACAATATATGTGAAAGATGAAACATCTTTGGCGTTACGCCTAATAAATAAATAATGAATGATTAATGTGCAATGAATGAAAGTGAAATAACCTACAAATAATTAAAAACGAAATTGTTAATATTATTTGGAAAAAAGACTGCCAAATTTCTAGTAAATACTTATATGTTTAAGAAATTAACTAAGGGACGATGTCACTAAATTAGCAAACTAATAATTTATTAAACTTATAATTTTTCTTTTTTACAAAAAACTATCATTGGATCACACATGAATGATTTCAGTGATTATGGCTACAATAATTTTTCTATGGCAATTCTAACACTACTAAGTACTATTCATTTAATTTAGTCTAAAGATGATTATTAATAAAGTAATTAACATTCTGTCTTTTAAAGTTATCTGCATCATCTAAATGTTGAATCCCATCTTTCTCATACAAGCCTTGTGTTCTTCAATCAATGGTCCACAGTTTTCTTCTCCATTTTCAATAATGCTGTAAATGTGTAAAGAAAAAATATATATAGAGATCCATTATACAAGATTCAAAGTTGTTTTTACATGAGGCCTTTAATTTTTTTTTTATATTTTTTCTTTTAAAACATACATAGAATGACAAAGCGTAGTAATATATGCATAGCGATGCATGTTGTGCAGTATGATTTAATTATATAACCAAGGAATTCGCTGAAATTACAAAAATAACCTTACCATGCATCTCGGGCTCTTTTAGTTTCCGGACAGGCACAACAGGGTTTTAGTTTGGGCTTTTCAGCATTAGCCGGTACTGGGGCTTCTACTATTACATCTGCAGCTTTCGCACTTGCGTTACCCATTTTTAATAGTAAAATTGAGTATTCCAAAATATGATGCAATATAAATTAAAAACTGGTGCCGTTTTCGCGAAACTTGCCGTCAAATATTTATGTCACTCTCGTATGTCATTTGACAATGACAGCTTCAAAATATATATGTTGCCATATCAATATATATTCTATGCAGCCATTATAATTTAAATTAAAGTAACTAAACGTGGCCCAGGGGCACTGGTGACTGTAACACGATGGTTGTGGGTTTGAATTAATTATTATTTATTAATATTATATTGTAATAATTATTTTTTTTATTAATATTATACCCTGCCCTGGTCTCGGAAATATTAACGTAGGACGTTTAAGAATATCATAGAAAGTTTTTCCGGTACTCACATTTATAAATATAAATAAATTAAATATAAAAATCCCATTTTACTATTAAAAGTAATGGGAAATACTTGAAATACATCGCAAAAACTTTAGCACCCTTTTTTAAAGATAGCAGCCAAGATAAACACTCCAAAAAACAATCTTATACTTAATAATGAACCACTGTTGAATGATCAAAATGTGAAGGGATGATAAAAGAAACACTAATAAATTTAGCAAAAATTTTATTGGACAGGCAAAAACTAAAACCAATCGTGCAAAAAATCTTTAAACTCAAAACAAATAATAAAACCTTAACTTGATAATGCATGAACTAAACTCATATTTTTAACTACACTTACATAAAAAAATAGTAATAAAAAGTATTATTTGATAATCACTAAGCAGGTAAAAGTCTAAACATATCATAATCATAGTCTAAAAGGATTGATCATAATCACAAGTTCATGATTAAAACAATTACATATATGATCTTAAAACAAAATAAACAAAAAGTATATGAATTGATACATAACTCCATGGTAATTTAAAGATGTATAGCAAAAAATTGATCTCAATCATTATGTACCAATACACTACCAGCGTCTAAAAAAGCACAAATTAAAAACAACACTGCATTCACAATAAATTAGCATATTAATATGGTTAAAATCAAAATGCACTTAAAAATACTTAGTAAAAAGACTTAAATAGATAATTACGAATACAAAGATTAAATATAAAATGTTAATCGATTAAAACTTTTCAGCTCTCTGAGTTTCGGGAGCGTCACTGGACTGTGACAGCTGAAAACAAACTTATTGAGTCTTATTTAAAATCAAGTCAATTACTGTGGTCCAAATAATATTTAAACGATAACGATGTGCTGATAAAATTTTGTCAATCGCCAATAACGATTAATCTTTTGAAAGCATATTATTTAAAATATGATAAAAGAACATAATCAATTGGCAACACTTGGTACGTAATTACAAATTAACGTAATTATAAAAAAATAATGGATCCTTTCCAGCAATATATATTAAAATCAAATATTAAAACTGTATGGGTATAAATGGGTATGTATATAATAAATTAGTCCAGATAACTACATTATAGAGAAATGCATATAAAATGGGTTAAAATCAAAAAATAAAACATGCCCTCAACAACAATTAGTACTAACTTAAACTAAACTACGGCATCTGCAGTTTACTTCAACAATCTACTCTATTAGAGATCAAATTGTCGTACCTACGCTTCGAGCTATTATAATAAAATCTATAAAAATCCTCAACTGTATAGTAAAATCTGATAAATTCAACGAGCTTACAAGCTCTATCGTGTCTGTATACTCGACGATTCAATGATAAATGATAGTCTTTTTTCGATACAGTTCTATCAGTCTTTTTTTTATTGTTTTCAGTCGAAATGCCTCATGCAACTAGTTGCCAACCGTACCATATATTCAGTATTGTACTATATTTTACATCTATGGCCATGTACTATAATACTATTTAAAAAGTATTTATTGCACCTGGTACACTAACTTACAACTACAACTTTAGACTGATGTGATTTTAGTTTAGTGACTGCGAGACAATATTAGAATCGAATCTTATGTGTATTTTATTACATACCTCAATTAAACTATACATATATGGCAACCATAGATGCTAATGACGTTATAGTTAATCAGTCTTCATACTGAGCATGCAATGCCATCGAGTATCAAAACTATTTGTGTACGAAAAACATATTATAGTTTTGATAGTAGATGTCATTGGAATATAATTACTATGATTATTACACGTTAACAAAACTTATACAAAACTGAAAATTGTTTAAAGCACTTAACTCTTCAGAAATATGTAGGACTATTGATTGCCTTTAGTTTAAATATTGTCTAAAACTATTTTTCCCATATGTCCTATATTTATTCGTTTAATATGTAAAGGTGATTTATTACACAGTTTTTGATTGATCAATTTTGTTTGTATATTGATATAAAAATGTTATAAGAGCAGTAATTTAAGAATATTTAGTTATTTTAGTAGCGTCATAGCATACGTCTACCATTTGTCCTGCGCCAGCGCAGTGTTGTACTGTGGGGGTGAATTGATGATCTTTCTTTCGTTCGGAGTTCCGGTACTTTTATATGAGTTCGCTTGTTTTTGTAGCTCTGTAAATTCATAATTAAATAAATGTTGGTGAGACTTTTTATAATAATGCAATATTTATAGAAACATTGTTTATATTTTTATTTTTTAAAATTATATATTACTACAATTAATTATTTTTCTATTCTATTTTTCGCAGAGTCGCTTAAATGTATTGTATTGAAAAGTATTTTTCTTATTATAAATTTAATTAAAATTGCATGTAGATGTATAAAATAACAATAGATAATTATTATTAAAAAAATATAATTTGTTTAATACTAAATTGAATAAAAAATATAAGGGGAAATAAAAACAATAGGTAGTCTGTCACTTTTTTTAACCTTTTTCTGTTCATAGTAATTCAGACGACTTTTTCCTCCCTTTCAGTAATATTACTAAGGTCTAAGGAAGTATTGTGATATATTTTTTTATTTATGAATAAAAATGCAGTTCGTATTCAGATCATATTAGAATGCATCAAGGTTTGCATCGTGTGATATCTGCATACAATATAATACCTTGCGATTAACTGCAAGTACATACAAATTAGGTGTTATATCGTAATTCTTATATACGTGTTCAATGTTGCGTATTTTTATTTTCCTTGCATAAATGCTGTTTCGTTCTCTATTAACACTTTTTTTACCAAGAGGAGAGATAATTAAATAAAAATATATACTTGTATGTAGGTATTGTCTTTACTGGACCTTAATACCTTTTTAAAAAACCAGCTTGCAACTTGCGACCTAATCATGAATTGCCATCTACAAATAGCTACAAACACTCGCCATAAAGAGAACCTAGTATTTAGTCACTCGATTATAAACACTTACATATTATATGTATAACGAAGTAGCCTGACTGTAATTGCATAATAAAATGGCATATTATATCGTACCTGCGATGACTAGCAACATCTTCCTGCGAGCTCCGAAAGCGGTCACTCCAATTTCAGTGAGATCAGCGTCGTTCAACGATGCAAAGGTCGACATGTCCAATTCGTGTTTTTTGAACAAATCTAGATTTAAACAATACTTATGAAATTGCTAAAGATAATACATAATGATAGATGTGGATGACGAATCTTAAAATTATTATTCTATATTAATAATAATAACTTCAGGCAAGTTAGCCCACACTTGCTTGTGGAAAACCGACATGGTATTTTCCTAATAATGCGACTGTGACAATACAAGTTCTCTAAATTAATAAAATATGTCAAATTTTGTTCTTAATACCTGATATATTTTTAAATATAACATCCTCACCTATATATTTATGTAAACCAATGTCTCGTAACAAGTCGTACAGTTGTTGGTATCGGCAAGGCTTGCCAGTCGGCGGGGAGGGCATCGGCTCCACTATGTTGGGACGCACCAGGTCCGATCTGTTCCAACCTTTTTCAGGCTAAAATTTAAAAAAAAAGCAAAGTGTATTTTACCTATATATCATTTTTTGAAAAAGTATATTATAAATTCATTATAAGTAATTAAAAACAGTCTATATTCACAAAATTTCTAAAATGTCTTATATTCACACCAAAATGATTAATAATCATGATAATGCAATTAAATGTTTTTTTTATTCTTTGCGATTATAAAGGAAAATACATATATTAATAATATTCCGTTGCACTCATAATTGATTGAAGTTCTTTCTAATAAGACAAAACTCTGTCACATACTCACCTTTGGCCGAAAAGTGACAATCTCTCTTAAATTAAAGTTACAATTTTATAACATAATTTTAATTATTGTCTATAGTATGTCTGGTTGTAAACGCGATGGTTGTCGATTAGATCACCTCGAGGGAGTTATTATATATAAATTATTTTCATTTCCCTGTGCCAGTAGATGAAATGCAGTGTTGAGTTCCGCTACTCAACAAACAATGTGTCCACAATAATGCGGTGCGTGGGTATTTAACACTAGGTTCTCTTTCTTTGTCTTATTATATTTGCGGGATAGAGCGTGAAGATTTTTTTTTATTACCGTAGTCATTCCATCATTTTCGTTCAATTTCAAGGGATTAGGTGAAGTGTGGCTGAAGTAGTATCCCGACCAGCGTGTTGTGGGCACTCTGTATCCAGACGACACATTTTCACGCATTGCCTGCAAATATATAGCTTATTACTTAGTATATTTTATGTTGTTTTGTAATTATAATAAAAAAATATATTTTCAGATTATATAGTTACGTCATCGTGGTTGGTAGAGTGCTCAATTCTCATCATGAATTAAATCCTTAATGTTACTTATTTATAAGTTACTTGAAATTTTACTATTGACATATTTGTATATTTTTTATATATTTTACTTTTACCTACTGAAAGTATTTCCTGTGTTTTTTAAAAAAACAATTTCATATTAGAGAATTAAACTTATTATATTATATACAGATTTTGGTTTTTTTTCAGCTTTACGCTGTATGTAAAGACACTTCGCTTCCCACTTTCCGCTAAATTCTGGAGGCATTGCGTGTTAAAATAATAAGTGTTCCATTTCCCCGAGTGAAGATCGAACCCACAACCTGTAGAGTTTACAGTCACAGACCTGTGCTCCTGCGCCAGGACTGGCATACATAAATGGATACATACATACATAAAATAAATACAACCTTATTAGCTTCAGATTGCATTTTTCTATAATCAGACAGCGGCGACGGCGACATCTTAGTTAATGTTTCCAGAGTTTTCTTCTCACAGCCGACAGCGCGACGATCAGATATGTGCAGCTCTGATATTATGTTCGCTAGTTCTGTTAGTTAAGTGAAAATTTACAAAATGGCGTTGTTGATGTAGAGATAACTAATTAGGTTGTCTTTGTTTAGCGCTTGTTTAAATATTGGGAACCTTAACAACTGTTTGCTCTATCTAATAGATTTCTGGTGTTGGGATACTGGCAACATATACACGGACGCGCGCAGCTTCGCTTGCTTATTTAGGGGTGAATTCTAATAAACCACGAAACATGTGTTCAATGNCCATACAAACTTTCAACCCCTATTTCACCCCTTTAGGGTTAAAATTATTCAAAATCCCTTCTTAGTGGATGTCCAGATTACGAAAGTAAACATCTGTCCAAATTTCACGTTTCTACCATCTGCGGTTACGGCTGTGCGTGCGTCTTACCTCAGTCAGTGAGGACAAGTCCTTTTTATATATATAGATTAGGTAAAATTACGTCAGAAATAAATGGCAATTAATTTTTTTTATATATTTTTTTTCACTGTAATAGCGATGGATGTGGGTTCGGTTCTTGTTCGGCGGAATTTATTATTTTCATTTTCTCTCTCTGGTAACAAGGCAAAGTGCGGCGATGAGTTTCGCCAATCAAAACGTAACGCCTCAGTAAATTCACACGAACATAACTTAGTGTTAATACATAGTCAACTTCAGTGTCTTTTAGAAATGAAATCGTCCTTTTCAGTCTTTTACATTAATAATATAAATTAAAACAATAAAATAAAAACAAACAAACCTTTTCCATGTTGCGAGCGATCGTTATCAGAGCAAGGCGTGGGGCTGTGGGTTTTGCTTATGGGTGACACTGATGGGGACACCACATTGCTGCCGTCACCCGCTAAAAATAAAAAAAAACAATATTAATATTATAACGGGAGAAATGCGGCGAAAAGTTCCGCCAGTCAACATGTGGTGTAAGCAAAATTTTATGGTGCGTGGGGAACGGAGTGTCTTAACATTATGTTCTCTTTGTCTACCCGGATATAAGCAAGATATCCTACTGCATGAAGCTAAAATGAATATTAGGTACAAAAAGTTGGCCAATTAAGTCGTAATTTTTAAACAAATTGGTACTCCGTGTCTCAATCAACCATAGGCTTTCAACAGTATATCTCTCACTTATATATAGGTGATATGAATTTTGCTGAATGGTACTCGGTTCGAGTTTAGTATAAGGATAACAAATTGTATGTACATGACACCTTAAAAAATACTATACTTTAATTAAATAAAGAGGTTTTATTCTTTTTATCAATAAAATAATAAAATCACTTATCCTCTATAAATCACTATTTCATATACGATTGTGCAATAGGGGAGGCCACTTATTCATTTCATAAATGCAATAAGACTATTGTTTTAGGAATATTGTATATTTAATTATATTATAAAAAAACATTTAAAGAATAATTTACCTGATATATTCTGTGTATCCAGAGAAACTGAGCTTCCTGTAAAGTTGCTCTGGTAACCACTACTAGCTTGCGAGCTCGAATTCAGTAGTTGTGTTACCTAAACAGAAATTATATTATTTTTTTTAAAAAATCACGCATCTTCAGCGCCTGATTATAAAAACGATGGTAGGTACTGGGCTTGACCACCAGTCGAAGCAATTGAAAAAAAAACGTATGCAATTTTTCTCACATGTCTATGCTCAGGAGGCACCTGCAGACATGGCATATTTTCTCCTGCGTCTTGCATGCCGGAGAGGGCTAAAACAGAGTATAAAATTTAGGAATATGTTGTTTTTTTTTAAAATAGCTCTTTATGGGAGTTTTATATAGTAATAATTAAAAAAAATCCATGTGTTAACTATAGTAAGAGAGAGTATTTAGAAAGAAATAACCTATTTACTAAAATATCTATTATTTTTCAATTACAAAAAAGATTATTCGTGAAATAGGGAAAACTTAATATATTGACTAACTTAAAACTACCATTTAAAAAGCCATTTTTTTCCGAATGAGAGTTGAACCTCCAAAACTATCATAAAATACAAAATACTAACGATTCCATGACCCCTGATTCTTATAAACAACAGGGGCAGGCATGGCGGGGAAGTGGAACTGGGCCTGGCGAGGCTGCGGCGAGGCCAGCATCCAGCTAGGGTAGGGCGAAGCGGGAGACAGCGGCGGATTGTACAGCATGTAGGGCGCGTGCGGGCTGAACGGGCTGAACGGGCTGAAGTTGGGCATCACGTTGCTCAGGGATGGAATGTTGTAGGACTCTGGGACTTCCGCTGTAATCGAGGATTCTTTGTTGCTGAGGAGTTCGCGGCGGGCTTCGTAGATGTCGCCTGTGTGTTAGATATAAATTTCATTAAGCTGCTATGTAGTTAATTTTTTTTTTGAAATCCTACAATTTGAAAGTAACGGTTCATCAAGCTGCAGTTATTAGCAATTTTTCAAGTGCTATGTCTTGGGCAACTATATAGTAATTAACTTTATAATGAGAGCGCTTGAAGAATTTACAAAAGCCGCAGGTTCAGATGCATCCAAATTAAACTCTATGTAGGCATAAAGCAACGTATACCTTTACGTCTATATAAAGAGAGCAGTTACGAATACAACGCTTAATCCAATAAAAACATATAAAAACTTGCATCAACCCGAAATCGAACTCCCTACGCACTACTATCTATAGCACATACCAGCACATCGTTCAATCCCCTTTATAACCACCGACGCGATCCCCTGCTTGGGCTTGCGGCGCACGCTTATGTAGACGCGGTGCTTGTCCATTAGGCGCGAGACGGCGTCCCCTTCAACGCGGCACTGTTCCTCTGCCACATCGAATATGACCACCAGTGGGAGGCTGCCCTGGAATAGAGGGTAGTGGGTTCAATATATGATTAAATAAGTAGCTGCACTTCTTATCACGTAGGGTAGACAACGAGAACCTAGTGTCATAACAATTTCATTTCCGACTTTTCGGCTATTATCGTAATTTTCAAGACTGCTTGTCGAGTGGTGGAATAGAATGGCAAATTTTATCCTCTTAGCAAAACGATGAAATGAAAGTACCAAGTTTTGCAGATGTTGTGCCACTGCACCACGGCTTGATTATTTATTATTAATTTGCAATCATTTTATTTTCAAAAGAAAATAAACAAAAAATTAAAGCTAATTAATAATAATCGTTTAAAATAAGCACAACGAATAGGTACAATTTTACATAATTATTCACTTTATTCATACATTTGTAATAGTGACATCATCCTATAGGAATATGGACCTAATAAATACTAACATTGTAAAAATGGCTTAACCTTTAATTAGCCAAAAAAATATTGCTATAGAAAATAACAATACATATCGTAGAAATTTTTCTGCAGATGAAATTGCCTGGTAAAAAAATTATAATAAAAAAATATTCTACCACCCAACTCAAAAAAATGTTTTTGAGACTTTGCTTGTTGAGTTGCGGAATTCAATATCGCGCTTTGCCTTGGTACCATTGCGAGAAAATTTAAATTTTAATAAACTAGCGGTCGCGCGCAGCTTCGCTTGCTTATTTAGGGGTAAATTCTAATAAACCACGAAACCTGTTTTCAATTAAATATTTTTAAGAGTCTAAATTTCAAATTTTATAAAAATCGGTGGCGATTTAAAGAGTTTTCCATATAAACTTTCAACCCCTTATTTGCACCCTTAGGGGAAGAATTCTAGAAAACCATCAAACATGTGTTCAATTAAATACTTTTAAGAATCTGAATTTAAAATTTTTATAAAAATAGGTGCCGATTTAAAAAAAATTCTATACAAACTTTCAACCCCTTATTTGCACCCTTACAGGGAGAATTCTAGAAAACGATGAAACACGTGTTTAATTAAATATTTTAAAAAATCGAAATTTCAAATTTTATAAAAATCGGTGCCGATTTAATTTTTTTTCCATACAACCTTTTTACCCCTATTTCACCCCTTTAGGGTTAAAATTTTTCAAAATCCCTTCTTAGTGGATGTAAGGATTACGAAAGTAAACATCTGTCCAAATTTCACGTTTCTACGCACAGTGGTTACGGCTGTGCGTGCGTCTTACCTCAGTCAGTGAGGACAAGTCCTTTTATATATATAGATAGAAGATAAACCAACGCGTTACAGTCACACGCTTGTGGCTCTGCAATACACAACCACAGCATGCTGGTCTAAATTATAACAATATTTGTTTTATTAATAATATTTCAAAACTAAACTTAGACCATTTCAATCTCGTCTTCTAAAAGCAATAAAATTGACCTAAAGGCCACACGAGTACTTTAAATAGCTATGCAAGCAGCAAGCACATGTATATCAACGTGTGCAAATTCGGGCGCGGAGGCGAATCAATTAATGTACGGGCTTTCCGATGTCATCCATCAGATTGACGTCTCGAGGCCAGGGTACAAGTGGTGTGGCCTTGAGTTTTAGCGTGTATGTACGAGTATGCTGAATGTACTCGTATGAATATTTATGCGTATGTTGGTTAAAGAAAGTTACTTAATACTAATTGACGTTGCTGATGTTGTTTTCAATAAAGATTTTAAATATAATATAAATATTTTTTAAACATAATCTTATTTTAAATATTATCAATACAGTAAAAGAAAATTCCCTTACAAAAAAAATTGACAATTAACACATTTATTCAACTTAGACAAAACTTCGCTTTCATATAATCCCCCATACAAAAGAATAACCAAAAAAAGTACTTACAACCAACTGCTGCCTAGCCGTATAAACATCTTTTATTTGTCCAGTGATAGTGACGCAGCTCTTCCTCAGCACCGGTATGTTAGGGTCGTCCGCGTCAGGGAACATTATCTGTGTGTTTGTCCCCTTCATTATAACTTTGAGTTGTTCCGCATTTCTCCCGACCACGACTGGATGGTGCATTGGTGATATTTCTAGACTCATTTGAACTTGAGTTTGATTCTGTAAGGGAAAATTAATTGTTTTTAATCATAAACTACCACGAAATGCTCGATTCCCACTTGGCAAAATGAATTATTTTCATTTCCTCGCTCTGATAACAGGACAAAGCACGGCGTTGGGATCCGACACTAATTCAAGAGATATTTACTATCATAATTAATAAAATTAAACATTTAAATAAAATAATAGTTAAACTATTTTTTTCTATAATTATATTCATTTATACAAAACATTGGAAATATCCGACTCGCGTAATATTTTCACACAATTCAAACAATTTAATTCAACTAAACAGAATTAAATAATTACCTATAATATAAACGAAAATATCTACCTGCCAAACATGATATAAGTAAAAAACTTTTTTAATGTATTCAAAGTGTTATTCCACACTTAGGAAAGAAAAGTATTTATTTACCACACACTTAGAAAGGAAAACATATAAAAATTTGAACATAGCGGGATTTGAACTCACGCTCTTGGACGGATTCCGGCTACATTCAAATTTTTATACGTTTTCTAAATAAGTAATAATAAACTATCACAGCGCAAGCTGGGTACTCACAGCAAGAGGTCCGCACATGTAGTTCATGAGTAGCGTGGTGGCCTCCATGGTGCCGTGTACTTCCCACTGCACCCCTTTCACCACCAATAGGTTAGCGTGGAGTTTGGGACGGTTTCGGAGCATTACCTACGATAATAAATATAAGAAACTGTTTACATATACACTATTTCGAATCATATTCTTTTATAGATATTAAAATACATTTCATCAACACTTTTTCCTACAATTCTGACTCATTATTGCCTGGAAGGGAGTATGTAACTACAATTGTACATGGTTCTTAGCATATGTAATTAGCCTGTCAGTACAACACTAAAGTATAAAAAATATCATAAAAAATTGTAATATCAATTCCGCTTAGCGTTTCCTATACATATTTGCTATTTTATATCTTTAGGTTAACAAAAAATATATTTGTTTACTTATTTTATTTGTATTTAAATATTCAAAGACATGTTATATGTGTAGATTTATATTCTAGATATATATTTATTTTTAAATAAATAGTTGTTTAATATTACCTGAACATTATATTGCTCCTGTATCTGCTGAACGTACGGAGAGCTGATATCTGGTAGTGGCTGTGAAGGCGCTACAATAGGCAATTCGAAGCAAAACACTAGCGGTGTCAAAGCCTAGATTGAAATAGATAAAATTATAAAACAATAACATTAATAATAATAAGGTAAAGCGTAACATTGCCATCATTATTCTCAATTAGATCAAAACTTTGAGAAAATTTATCATATTTACGCATATGAGAAACGTATTATTGTTTGCGACGATCGCAGGTTCGAGTCCAAATATTGGAGTTTTTAAATGTAATATATAACATGGTGTAGGTACAGAGTATTTTATCATCTCGTGCTACACTATACCCACTGCGACATAACTGGGTCAAATGAACATTAACTACTAAACCTAACCTAAATATTAAACCTCATTTTAGTAATTAAAAGTTATACGTCTTTTTAATTTACACTTTTTAACTTTTTATATTATTATAACTATTTTATTTTAAAAATATTTTTAGTAGTTTTGAAATAATGAGGCCAGTCGTGGCGAAAGGTACAGGCATGGGACTGTGTTATAGGTTTGATTTCCACGCGAGAAAATGAAATATTCATTATTTTAATCTTAAATAACAAAAAATATAATTAATACTAACCCGCACTCTAGCCCTCGCTCGCTCCACACGCTCCATATCGCCAGCGATGGACACCTGGTTGCTCTTCTCTTGAGTACTAGTTCTGTTAGAATCCGGGAAGTGGATATGGCAGCCAGTTTCTTCCATCACACGTTTGATTGTTAAACCACCCTAGGATTATTAAATGTATCTATATTATAAAATTATAGATTGTAAACGTCATTTAATCTCGAAAACATTTTAATTTGAAATTTCTCATAAATAAAAAACGTCAAAACCCGACTGCCGACGTAGCGCAGCGGTACAGCGTGTGTCTGTAAATGCAACGGTCACTACTGTCTATTCGGCTAACGAATTATTAGCATTTCTTCGCTCAGATAAAAAGAGAAAGAAAGACGTTGGGATCCACCATTACGCACGCAATATCTCGAAAATTAGGCGAAAATGAACGGAGAAGGAACGGAGTGTCTTAACACTAAACTCCCTACGCCTACGTTGCTATTTTGTAGAATTAAATTATAATAAACGAGTGGCATTGCAAGAGTGATAGCTATATTACGCTTAGTTTAACCGAGTTGTGGAAGTCCGCTAATCTTTATACATATGTAAAAATCATCCATTACTAAAGGAGTGACTGACGGACAGCCGCACAATCTACACTGCATAGAAAGAAGATTGGGATTTGGCATTTTCACTATTTGAGGAGTAGAAACGGGAAAATAAGTCTAAGCTACGAAATAACTTACTAAATTTCTTAAAACGAAGTTATAGTCTACAACTAGGTAATACCGCACACATTTGCACAGCACGATGGTTGTAGATTCGATTCTCATTTGCAGGAATGAAATATTTTATAATTTCATTTCCTCTCTGGTAACATTAAGTTTACAGGTTGTATATGGGATACACAGGTGTACGAAATATGTACCTACTTACTTAATAAGTAGGTACATATTTCGTATCATTTTTTAAATATTAAATAAATATTCCATTGAAATATTATTTGTCTAGCAAAGTATTATTAATATAATATTTACAACAAAAAATATAAAATAAGTGGTGGGAATTAACTTTTTTTAATTAAATAAAAAATATTGCGTCAACCGAAATCGCTTTTTATAATATGGCAACGCAACTATTGTTTCATTTGTAAATAAAGCATGACAGTATTATTAGGTATCCACGTTCATGAAATAAAATATTTACACTTAACAGAAAAAACAAAATAAAACAAGGTAAAAATCTTAGCTATTTAAAATGTAAGCAAAACTTTAAATAGTAAAATTTTAAAGCTTTAATATTATATAAAAAAATTAAACGAGACAAAGCGCAGTTTTGGATTGTGCATTCAACACGCAACGGCTCCAGAAAATGAGGAACAGAAGTGTGTTAACGTTAGGTACCCTCAGCTTAACCTGCTACGCGCGGGATACAGCGTGAAGCTTAAATTTTAAATTATATTAAATCAAAGGCTAAGTTTTTAAGTTTAATACCACCTTCGCTTAGCAACATTGACAAATTATAGAATTAACATAGTACTTTTTATAGATTCTGCGCACCCGCATGCAAAATTATCACACACGCAAATGATACAAGGAATTTACCATAAAAATAACAAGGTATCGCTTAATATTCCACATACATTACAGTTCGGAGGTCAAAATATTACGCGCAAAGAATGTTGGGAATTTATAAAACGTACAGAAGAAAACGTGACAAAAGTAAGAAAGTTATGTAATTTGTCGTAATCTTAACATATTCTATCATCAGTGTGGAATAGGTATAACTTTAATTTTTTTTTAAAATAATGGTTTTTTGGTTTGATATTTTAACGTTTTTTTTTAATTTCTGAGAAAATTATTCATACTTTTATCGTAATTCACAATAGACACAATAGGGCATAGTAAAATGTCCATTAAATAAAAAAAATATGTATACTTAATAGAAATTAAAATATTCAACTTACTTTTCCAATTATATGCGAGTGGTCTGTATAGCTGACATCAATCTTCATGGTGACACGGTTACTCTGCGAAATAACACCGACAAAAAGTGTTAATATATTCAATATCAAGACGTTCCTTTAAGCTTTAATATAATCATATCTAAACGAGCAATTTTTTATGGGCACAAGCGTGCGACTATAAATGCGACAGATTGTGGGATCGATTCGAGGAAATGAAATATATAATAATAGAAATATATCATAAATATATAATAATAGTTTTGATAACGAGGCAAAGCGCGGTGTTAAGTTCCGCTACTCAAAAAACAATGCCTTCACAATTCGTCGGAGAGTTTTAATGGGAATGGAGTGTCTTAGCACTAGGTTCCCAGGTTCCCTCTGCCTGCCGCCACCCTGTTAAGTAAAGGATACAGCTTGAAGCTTAAAAAATTGATTTTTTTTACTGTATCTAATATTTTTATAGTTATTTTAAAAGGCTAGATATGTTTACTAGTTTAAATTTAACAATAAATTTAACACCAAAATTTATTTTAAACATATAAAGATGATGTTTAAAGTAAGAATATAATTATTATATACAGTACATACCATAAAGATGTTTAAGGTGAAAATATAATTATTATATAGTTTACAATACGTACCCTTGTGTCAAGCAACTGCATAATTTTTTCTCTCGCCAACTTGACATCATCAGGCCGCCCAGCAATACGCACATGAGGATCTGAACAAAACAATCATAATTTTTATGCACACACAATAATTTACTTTTAAATTACACTTATAATCTTATTACAAGGCTATATTTTCGTTTTTTAAAGTTAAATAAATATTTATTATAATTCTAACCTAAAAAATTGTCTAATAATTCATTATAATTATTATCACGTAATTTTCTAATAACATCATAAACTTGTTCATAATTATTTTTATAAATCATTCTAAATATATTTAAAATAATATCAAATTAGTATAAATATTAAAATTGATGTTTCGCCAACGTATTCAATTACAATATAACAAAAATTTTAACTAAAATAATATTGCGCCAGACTGGCGCCGCGCGTTCTCTATTTGGCGCCATCCCGCCAAAATTCACTTTATAATATAGGTAAAAGTATACGTTATTTTTTAAAAAATCCGGTGCGTTTCAAAAGCCGGGCATTGTAAAATAAAATAATTATTTTTTTCTAATTAGATATAATAAAATAAATTATAAATTTATTTTATAATAAAACAAAAAAAATTATATAATTAATCTAAAATTTTTTTTTTAATTCGTATACTATAAAATATTTGTAAAACGACACAAAATGGAGAGGATAAAATATATTACGAAATATAGTAAAAAATATGCAAAAAAGATAATTTAAAATTTTATAATATGTTTTGTATACCTTTTTTTGAACGAGCTCCAATTTTGAGTCGTGCGGGCCAATTTATCAAAGTGTTCGTTTCATTCATGACCTACGAAAATAGAAAGTATTAGACATTATGGACAAATTGTAGTATAATAAAAATAGATACGGAATTAATATCACACTGTAAAGGCAGCTATAAGAAATAACCATATTTTTTCTTACCCTATGAAAAAACACTTGGGCTGTTTGAGATTCTTCCAAATTCTCTGTAAATATAATAAAAATAAACATTTTAGGCCAAATAGAATGTAATATTAATATACTCTTGTTTATTAAGATTAAAAAATTTACCAGCCAACATGGCTTCCAACCGACGCCTGTCCACTCGGAATCTCTCCTGATATACATCCTCAGCACTATTTAATCCAAGTATTACTGCTAATTTTTGTAGGTCCTCAGATGATGTCACAGAATTGCTGGTTCCACTTTCGGATGCCTATTTCCAACAAAATTGTTAATGATAACAAGACATTGTTCTCGACGTCAACCACGCTCAGAACGGTAACAAAATGGCGGATATACTTCACCATCTTTTATATTTTTAAAGATTCAACTAAAGTTAATTAACATTTTTTTTATATCAATGTAAAGAAATAGACTTACCTCACTCATTGTATCTTTGTCAGAGTTACTTTTAAAGTCTGAGAGATGTGTTTTCACGGATAAAAAGTTTGCTGACGCCATAGTGAAAATATAATCAAATTAAATTTAAAATATTCATTCAATTTGTAGTCATTAAAATTTATATATGATCAATGAATATATAAAACGTCTACACATAATTACAAACTTACTAAAATTTCAAAATTATAAGTTAGTAAAGTACTTCCACTTTCCGTTTTGGTATCCCAAACCCGACTGAGTTAAAAAATGTATTTTTTTCGTCATTCTACTTATAAATTATTATAAATGAGGGTAGTTTTATTTTATGTATAACGACCTATGACGACTCTATGGTTTTAACCCACACGATTAATAAAGTAAAAAAAATCACTTAAAGAGTCAATAAATTAATTTGCCAAAATATTATTTTAATTAACCTCGTCAATACTATGCACATTCCAAATATTTAAGAATAAAAAACGATTTTTATTATAATTCAAATGGAGGCCTGTCGAGGATTCACCAATGAGAGGGCGTCCCGCCATTAGACGTTGCCGCCAAGACGGCGCCAATAGACAAATTGCAGTGAACTAATTTATTTCAATATTTTGAAGTTAATAATTTTGTAAAATTTATTTGCTAATCTATCACTAACAATTAAATAAAAGTATTCGATATTATCAACTTGACATTCATGTCATTTAAAAAAATCCTGTGCTGTAAAACATTTTATTTTTAATATGGAAATAAATTCACAGTGAGTTTTTTCTATTCGTAAATAATATTCGGGTAAGTTATCTTTTTGTATATTATATATTTATTCAGAAAAAAAATATAATTTAAATATTAATATCAAAATGTGACAATAAAAATAAAATATATTCAACCCTCGTATGAATGAAACCTTTATTACAAACGGAACGTAATCCGTTGAAATGAAATGTATTTTGAGCGCTCGCCACTTGATGTCGCATTAGTCGGGTTTCAGAGCTTGCCGGTGTTGGGTGTATATTACTCTCGACTCGAGTTCACGTAGCATAGTCATTTAATATTGTATTTATAAATTAAAAGTGCTATTTTATATTTCTTGAGTATTCTATAAGCTTTGAGTGGCCTACCTATTAGTAGTTAAGTGTATTTTTTTAAGTTTAGTGTTATAATCTAAGTCGACGGTGAGTAGTAAACTAAAAGTTATTCTCTGATTTTTATTTTAGTTTGCATTTAGTTTATGAGAATTTCTAACAATTCCTATAGTTAAAATTAAATACTTTAAACATTATTATATTTTTATAAATTATCAGTAATAATTTCCTTTTACATATAATTTTTTTGAGAAATTTTGCAAGTTTGCGGGTAAACTTGCTGTATGTAATATTTTTAATATTAAAAAAAGTACTGTATTTTTGCAAAAGTATATTTTACTTTTAGTATTGCAAACAATGGGGCGTTTGTTTATATCTAAATGATCGAAATATCCGATATTAGCAACCTATTGAATAAATAAATAAATATTTAATTCGGCATTTCAGTACTTGAATAAAATTTATAATGTATACGAAGTATTACATTCAACTGACAAAATTATAATTGAAAATATGAATATAATTTGTAAATAGGAAAAGATTAAAAACTATAAACTACTTCATTATATTTTGCGGTTTAGTGGTAGGTAATTTTGGTTCATAAATTCTATATTTAATAGGTTCTGTCTTATTTCAAAAACGACATGTCATCAAGTGCACTGTTAAAATCACCTATTATTTTACATTTAGACTGAAATTAACATATTATGTTTAACAATCGTCAATCAAAATTACTGACGTAAAGAAACGACGACTAACGACAATGCTTTTAAAATATTCGTTGCTTNAAACTTGCTGTGTGTAATATTTTTAATATTAAAAAAAAAGTACTGTATTTTTGCAAAAGTATATTTTACTTTTAGTATTGCAAACAATGGGGCATTTGTTTATATCTAAATGATCGAAATATCCGATATTAGCAACCTATTGAATAAATAAATAAATATTTAATTCGGCGTTTCAGTACTTGAATAAAATTTATAATGTATACGAAGTATTACATTCAACTGACAAAATTATAATTGAAAATATGAATATAATTTGTAAATAGGAAAAGATTAAAAACTATAAACTACTTCATTATATTTTGCGGTTTAGTGGTAGGTAATTTTGGTTCATAAATTCTATATTTAATAGGTTCTGTCTTATTTCAAAAACGACATGTCATCAAGTGCACTGTTAAAATCACCTATTATTTTACATTTAGAATGAAATTAACATATTATGTTTAACAATCGTCAATCAAAATTACTGATGTAAAGAAACGACGACTAACGACAATGCTTTTAAAATATTCGTTGTTTTCCATAACAATAAGGTGCATTTTGTGTTAATTGTTAAACGAATCATTTTTTTTCAAATTCAACTTATAATAATATTAGCAAAAATAAAAAATAAAGCACAAATTTGAACGAGAATCAAGAAATATACAATAAAGAAATTTAACAAGTCAATTATGAACAATACAAAAAACCCGACTGCATAAACTAAATTAATGTAACAATAACACTCACGCCATCCAGACAAATCCATTCACGTAACGTGTAATTTATCAAAATCAACAAAGGAACGGACATACAATAGAAACTCGATTAACCGGACTAATTGTTGTCATTAGTCATCCGGATAATCGAATGTATAAAAAAGCTGGTTTTGTGCATATGTAGCACGGAATTATTATGTCTTAAAAGCAACAAATACATATCAACATAAATCAACGCTTATTAAGAAATTATTATCATTTTCCAACATATAATTAATGTACGTAAATACATAATTATGTGTAATATTTACGTACATATAAATTTTCTTAGGTTTCATTGTAGTAGGTTGTGTAAAATTATTATCGTTGTTGATAATCCGGATAATCACGAATCTGTATAATTGAGGGCCGGATAATCGAGTTTCTACTGTACACACATTACGCGCTAAAAACATAACCTTTCATTTGGGCTGCACCACACTCGAGTAAATAGTAAAAGGAATAGAGCTCATCTATCTCTCTATCTTAATATAATATTCATTCATATTTATTTATTTGATCCTAATAAAATCATTTATATTAAAAGCAACATTTTGTAAACTTTGATATTTCTTTATTATATTTTATTTATGTCAACAACTTGCCTTTATTGTAATTAATTTCAAAGACATTCCTATAAACTATTGTACGATAAATTAATAAGTGTTAAATACCTTTAAAAATAAAACAATTATTCTTTATAGAGTATTTTGATTTCATTTAAAAGTTATTATTTTAAACTCTCTCTCTCTCTCTCCGTTATAATGCTAGACGATGCAATAACAACTTCTAAATATGCACAGAAATAGACATATAAAACTTAAGAAATGTCAGTAATATATTTTGCATTCTATTAGCACATTGCAGCGGACGCATTGTTCTGGTGATACAACGTGGTTTATATATTAATCTTGCTGAATTCTCATTAAAATAGTGTTAAAAGTTAAAACCACCGAATATTTTTATGTTATTTAACAGATAATTTACGTTTATAAGTGCAGCTTTTAAATATCAGTTTATTACATAAAAATGGGTTTAGTTGCGGGTGACTGTTTTGAAGCATACGATAAAACGTTGTATGGACATTTATTTATTTACAAAATAAATTCAGGCACGAACATCTCCGGCAATATATTTAATTTAATTTTTAGAGTATATTTTTAAAATATATTTCTTATAAAAGCGGTAATAAAAACAGTCCTTTTAATTTAATTTATCTACGCAGTTAAAATTAAATAATAATTAACCGTAACTTGTCTTGTATTACACAATGACTCAGACTTCAAATCCCACCTGATACATTATTTACTTATTGAATATATTATATTTACAATACTCAACTTAAGTGCGTCGTTATGGACAATATATGCGCAAAAATATATTTTTTAAGACCTGATAATTCCAATTAAATTACACGCTGTGATCAAATATATAAATTACATATTAATATTAAAATTAAATTATTTATGAAAACTGTGAAAAATTAAACACTTTTTCAATAATTTAGAATATTTATAATGATTTTAAACTGAACGGTAGCCATTATGAAAATGATTGTAGATGTTTAGGCGAACCGTCCAACCTTGATGCTTGAGCCTAAAATAGAATAGCGAATGTCGCTCTCGCGGATCGTTTTCGCTTTCACCTTTGTTGTTAGTGATGTTTTGCAAGTAAATGTGGCATTTAAATGAATTGAAACATGTTAATCTAAAATAATAAAATATACGGAATTTACAGTTTACCTCTGTATTTCCAACACGTAAATTTTTTTTTAATTAAAATTAAAACTACTTTACGCTGTATCCCGGACACAGCAAGGTGGAAAGCCTAGTGTTAAGACACTCCGTTCCCCAGGTTTCGCCGAATTCTGGTGGCAATGCCTGTTGAGTGACGGAACTCGACGGTTTTTGCTTCGAAACCAGAACGAAGAAATGGGAATATAAACTTAAATAAATATTTCAGTAAAAAAAAGATAATTATATTGTTGAATCTTTAAAAAAAAACAAGTAATAAAAAAATAGGGAACAGGCTAATAAAATAAAACTAAATATGCACGTACATATTTTATGTACTTAAATGTTACACAGATAATAAAAAAAATAAAAACACAAACATTTACTTGATATAAAGCACAAAAAAATAACGATTAATATTCGATATAATTATGATACATACTCGTACATACAAGCAAAGAGATGGTCCGTTACTGGCGCCTCGTCTCTCGAGCATAACGGTGCCCGAAATGCGGTGAGCCAAATAATTGTAAAAATTATATTGCAATTGATTAGATCTTTCGCTTAAAATTACTTTTATAATATAAACTGGATTAAAATATTTTTATATCAACTAGAATATTTATTATTTTTAACATTTTCAAGGGTTATTCCAAACATAGGAAAGAAAAAAACTTTTTTAGAAAACGTATAAAAAGTAACAATATTTGAAATATTTCGTATAATGAAAAAATATTAAAATAACAAATAAAGTTTAAATAATAAAAAGGAAAATGTAGCCGATGTAAATTGTAACTATTCTAATAGAGAAGAGTATGAAATGAACTCAGTGCGTATTTTTTTATATTGACAATATGTCGCTCTGATATAATATTTGTCGTTTACCTTTTGATATTTATTTTAGATATTAGTTGATATAGTATGATAACTATACTGTCGCTTTATCTATTTATTTTCATTAATTTTATTAAAAATATAACTTTTAACGTAGGTATTTTATTCATATCTATGAAGTAACATTGTTTTTAAATTCACGATTTTGTTAAGAAAAAATAAAAGGTGAAGTTTCTTGCTGAGGTAATAAAGAAACCGTTAAATATGTAGATTTTTTTAAAATTATTTACTGTATTTTCAATGTTTCACAGAATCTATTACTATTTTCACAATAATGTGCGAAGCTATAATGATTCTATGATGATGTCTCTATTTTTTTTGCAGACCTTGTTTGAAACATGGCCAAAACTGAGAAGTCTTTTCCAAGAAACTTTACAGGTAAGAAACAAGATGTTTTAGTTTTTTAGCAGATATATATTTTTTAAAGTGAAGTATATAAAATAAAACAAAACTAATTTAATTTTTCATATCAAACATATCTTGTTAATCAATCTCATTCCTATTTTTCTCAAAAAAAATCTATTTTAACGAAAAAAATCATTCAATAAAAAAAATACAGTCGAATTGATAACCTCCTTTTCTTACAGAAGTCGGTTAAAAAAATATTATTAACCGAAATTATCTTTTGTCACTACCAGCCACTTAATTTTTACCCAAAGCTATAGAATAGTGATTCACAGTACAAATAGAGTGAAAACAATTGTATTTTGTAATAACAATCGGCAAGCCCACCCAGTTATGTTATACAGCCGGTTATATTTGCACAAGTGCGGTCGCGCCCGCCGTGACGCTCTTGGCAGACATCCATTTTGAAAATAAACCTCTATCTTTACGCGTAATCGCGCTTCCGCTTTGAAATGGCTGTGGTGAGTGTGGGAGAAACAAATATTTATTAGTTAAGTGCTCGTTTATTGAACGCGATTGTTCTGGGTTCGATTCTCAATTGCAAGTAACAGCATCGTTTGTAATTTAAGAAAGAATCTTTCGATATGAATTTGTATAGATAAATTTCGTGACAAATCATTCATTCAATCAATCAATCAATCATTCAAAGGATTGTAATAAATTAATATATTCATCTGCTTTCAACTTAAACGCTTCATTTTAATTCTTGCCACCTCAAGAAGGGGCACTTCTCTCACTTATCAATTCTGCTACTCAACACATAATGCCTCCAGAATTCGGCGGTAAGTGGAGAGTGTAGTGTTTTAACACTATGCTTCCTCTCTGACTACCTTTCACATGCGGGATACAGCGTGAGGCTGACAAAAAAATCTTATAATTTAATACAAACACGTGCCAAGTAACTACTGTTTGTAAACAAAATAGAACATAATATCGAGAATGAGCAAAAATGTTTCTCAGATGATGCCAAGGCTATTCAACTATCTACGATCTATGACATTTCGAGATTTTTATGGTATGCTCGTATAAAAGGTGTTGTTAGCACTATTCTTGACAAATAATGATCTTTTTAAATGGAATGGAATATTTCCATTTATAATTCCAGAAAAAATGTCTTCATTATTATACTTTATGTTAAGTGATTTTTTATATGCATTTTATATTTTGTATTTTATATGAAAAGATGATGTTATCGCTTAAAGTATGTTATAAACATTTTCATTTTAGTTTGCATTCATTCCACAAAACATATTTCTTAAAGAGTTTCAATACAGCTTACTGTAAATATATCCTTATAATATGCTGACAGTTAGATAAGAGATTTGTATTAGATAATTTACTAAAATTTTAGTTTTTGTCTGGAAAACTATACAATACTTTTTAATAAAATTCTCGAGTTCCATAACATGCGTACATAATTTCAATACATAATACAAATTCCATACATAATATTTAAAAAAACAAAAATGAGAAAAAAGTTTAATAGATTTATTAATAAAAAAATATGTCCATCAATAGTAAAAACAAGTGGGTTAGACAAATACAAATGGAGCACGATTATTATAGTATATTTGTAACAGTAATCTCTGAGTGAGGTGAGCCGTTCACAGGTGACATCGATAAGCCAATAATTGACATACATTATAGGAGATTAGAGCGAACAAAAAACAACGTACATACGAATTCATGGTTGAATAAATATATTTGCATATGTAAAATAATTTCTAATAGTTTCTTGTTTTGGTATTGATTTGGATTGACTTACGTTTATAGTAATTTATATTTGTACAGCGCCACTATGACATTAATCTTATTTTGTAGTATTTTTTTTATATACCAAATAACGTGTTATTTATTTTCTATATATAATAAATATTTATATTTACTTTCAATACCTGTTAACAAATCTTTATGAGGGTGTGATTACATAAATTACTCTCATATTTCATCAGCATTCAAATATGATTGAAATAAAATATTTGTGGAAGTTTTATTGTATTTTTTAGGCATCAAACTGTATCCTGCACATAGCATAGGTCTACCCTGCTACGAGGGGGAACCTGGGAAAGTGTTAACACACTCCGTTCCCTTTGAGACACTTGAGAGACCTTGGAGTGACCATGAAAATATTAAATATTTCATCTCGTTGAGTGGGCATAGAACCTACAACTTATCGCATTTGCATTCACACGCTTATACCCCTATTTCTATATAGAGAAATACAATACACCCACGCTGAAATTGTCTCAAACACCCTAGCTCGACGTCGACGTCGCCCACGGTGGCATATTTCACGTCCTTTCCAGCTCGAAGCCGGAGAAAGCGTTAGAAATCGTATCTTTACATAAACTGGTTGAATATCTATTTCTGACTGTAAACTTTACTGCTTGTGTTTTACTATTGTATAACCAAATTGAGTTACCTTTGAACTGCAGTTGTGAAACTAAAAAGATTTACATTTTTTTTACATGTTCTTGGAAAGCAATAGCAATGATTTGGTGTGATTTTGTTTTAGTTTTGCAAATTTATATTTATTTAATTTTGGTATAGACGTAGATAGAAGTAAGTAGAATATAATGAAGGTTCCATTATGGGCGGTTTAATTAGGAACATTTCTAATGAATATCGCTTCTACTTGAACGAAAAGGTCTTTTTTTAATTTCACAATTTTTGTAAGCTGTTGGCGTTGCAGAATTAGAAAAGAAAACACTACTTGAATTAGTGATATTGGATTAATTAGCATGACTACACATTTAGTCTAACGCTAGCCTTTTTTAGCTTCACAGGCAAGTAGGCAGAGGAATACTGGTAACTAAGTGTCAAGACACTCCGTTCCCATTAAGACACTTTCGTTCCCCACTTCTCCCTGAATTTTCGAAACGTAGCGTTTTGAGTGGTGAAACTCAACGCCGTGACGCTGTTTTTTATACTCATAAAAACTTATATAATTATAATCATTCCTCTGTGTATAGAATCCACAACCTTCATTACACCACAAATATATTCTAACAAATCAAAGTGCAGTTAGGAAGTTTACTTAAACTTCTACATATAATGTTAAACACGTCCGTCTGTCTGTTAAGCATGTCAACAGCATTAAGTTAGACTGAGACCGTTAAGTACGCAGTACCAGTAAAAGCTAGCAAAAGACATGAAAACTAAATAGTTAAATTTTGTTAATTACATAACGCTATAATATTATTATTTAGAATATGTATCAAAATTTGAACGTTACGGATTTGAACCTGTGCCCCTTTGAAACCATTCAAGCGCCGCTAAACCAACGTTCTCATCAACCTACGTCGTCGTGTAAATTACGCTTGTTACAAATATTAATTTTCATTTCCGCTCTGGTAATAAGACGAAACACGGCATTAAGATCTGCCACTCAAAATGAGATGTCTTGAGAATTACTTACGCGACTTAACTACAAAAAAAAATTAAACATCACGATTGAATTCAATTTTTTTTTAACTTCACTTCACAATATTTAATCATAAGTGTTCACTCGTATTTAATCATAAGTTTTAGTAATTTTTGGAGGCTTTGCGTGTTGAGTAGCGGAACTTAACCCCGTCCTTTGCCTCGATACCAGAGCAAGGAAATGAAAAATTAAATAACACATTTCCTCGCTACGACTGGCCTCAAATAAATTGAAATTAGACATTTAATTTCCTACACAGTATTATTAAAACCCTTTTATTATAGTATGTGCTACATATATTTTTTATCTATATGATATATACACAAAAAAAAAATTGTGCGAAAGAGACATGTTGTTACTTATCAATGTCAAAATTGACCCACTAATAAAATGGCCGTTTGACTTAAACATAAGTTATTAGATTAGTAGGGCAACGTATGAAATGTTTTTATAAATGATATCTCTTTGTGTTAATTATTATTCGTGAGAGAAAAAAAATATTGTAGGTAGAATATTTTACGTACATTAACAATTTTATTCTTGTTATTTATTCATTTGCAATTTTTTTTGTCTTGTCTTTAATTAAAGTTACATTTAACAGTTAATAATAAATTAAATCAGCTTCTCGTGGTATTCTGCCCAGCAGGGTAGGCAGACGAAAGCTATTGTTAAGACACTCACTCACAGTGTCACACTCTTAAATGACGGAACTCAACGCTGCCCTTTGCCTCGACACCAGAGCGAAGAAATGTGAATATTAAATATTTGATTTTCTCGAGTGGGAATCGAACCTATAACCTGTCACGTTTACAGTCATACTTTGTGCTCCTGGGCNAAAAAAAAAAATGTGCGAAAGAGACATGTTACTACTTATCAATGTCAAAATTGACCCACTAATAAAATGGCCGTTTGACTTAAACATAAGTTATTAGATTAGTAGGGCAACGTATGAAATATTTTTATAAGTGATATCTCTTTGTGTTAATTATTATTCGTGAGAGAAAAAAAATATTGTAGGTAGAATATTTTACGTACATTAACAATTTTATTCTTGTTATTTATTCATTTGCAAATTGTTTTGTCTTGTATTCAATTCAAATAACATTTAACAGTTAAAAATAAATTAAATCTCTCACTATCTCTCATAATTCTCTCTCATTCTCATCATCACATCATCACTCTCTCTCATTAAATCTCAGCTTCTCGTGGTATCCTGCCCAGCAGGGTAGGCAGACGAAAGCTAGTGTTAAGACACTCACTCACAGTGTCACACTCTTAAGTGACGGAACTCAACACTGCCCTTTGCCTCGACACCAGAGCGAACAAATGTGAATATTAAATATTTGATTTTCTCGAGTGGGAATCGAACCTATAACCTGTCACGTTTACAGTCATACTTTGCGCTCTTGGGCTAGGATTGGCCTCAATTGTTTGTTTGCAAAATGTGTTGTCTTGTGCTCAATTTAAGCGAGTTAATAGAATCAATCATTTTATTATTAGATATGTATTATTTTTTTATTGAACTTTATTTATATGCGTCAGTTACGTTATAACGACGCCACGATAATTTTAAATAGAAAGTAATTCTATTTTTTATTTCTATTTCTTCAATTTATATAAAAGGTTACGTATTCATTTATATATATAAATAATTTATAGCTAAAAACAATAAAAAATATATAAGTTAAATACAATTAAGTAAATAAAAATAGAATAAATCTATGTGTACTATATTTTTTCTAAAAAACGCTCGGTATAAAGTGAGGCACAAGCTTGTGTAAACACGACAGGTTGTGGGTTCGATTCCCACTCGAGGAAATTACATATTTAATATTTTATTACTATAATCCCGCACAAACTGTGTGAAGCGGGAAATTTAATAAAAGTTGAAAAATATAAAAGTAGAATAAAGTAGCGTGTACCATAATTAACACTACATAACGTTGTATATAATGAGCTTATTTCACTTATTTTTACATTATAGTAAGTACTTGTAAGTATGACATCAGGTGGCACTTAATACCGGTAAGTATCCGGAACACGTGTGATATCACACGATCTTGCCGCTCGATCAATGCAAACAAGTTTCTTATCTTATTTACAATCAGGGGGACCTATTTTCTAATATGGCCGTTAGGCTGCTTTTGAAAATTAAGGCTATAAAAGAAGTAATACAAAATTTAATTCTGGAACTTAAGGTTGCGCTTTGCCCCGTTATCAGAGAAAATATTAAATATTTCATTCCACCGATTTGGAATCGAATCCACATACATTGCATTACAGTCGAAACCTCTGCACCTATTCCTTCGCCACCTCTGGTCTCAATGTAAATCAATATTATAACATGAAAAACAATAATTACTTTAAATAATAGTAACATATTCCTAGTATAAGCAACAAGGCTGGAGACATCCATTATTTACAAGTAAGGTTATAGTAACTTTATGCGTTTGTACTTCCGGTTTTAATTATTGTTATATTCTTATGTGGGTGTGGCATATCATGATGTCCATGAGGTCTCTGTAAGATTAACATTATCTATTTTAAATTCTTCCGTGACTGACTGATTGACTGACGGTTTTTGTTATATTATTATACTTGTTACTTTGTTATATATTGTTTTCAAAGTGATTATTGAAGAATTTCTGTTTTTTTACAATATTTAACATGTGCTTCCATTTTGTATCTTTGCCAACGCGACGTAGTGTCCTCATTACGATTTCTTAATGAATATTTAATTTTAGACTTATTTCGTAGTATTTTAAGTGAGATTTTAAGAGAATATCGTCAATATCACAATACTTTCTGCTACCGTACCGTAAGGTAACCATACTATTATTTATACTGTATATAATAAAATAATTTTAAAAAAGAAAGATAAGAGTACAATATAAAAATAATCTATATATCTATAGCTATGTATATTTTCCTGCAAAGCAACATTACCTATGTTGTGAATATGAATGCTAATAGTAATTACTAGTGATTTCATCGTCTATTTATATATTCTTTTATATCGCTTTCTACCTTACATTTACATACATTTTCTACCTAGTCCTAGACCATTTAGTTTTTCTACCTAGATATCACACTTTCAAAAACAAACCTACGACCTAATATGGCGAAATTACCTGATGAAGTTAAACAATTAATTTTTACATCTTGCATTTACTATAATGAGAAACGGATTGAGCTCTAGAAGTGCTTATTTAGATAATCTAAGTTTGTTGTTCTAATTAAGATTTAATTTAAAAAATCTGGATGAAAATTCGATTTAGAAAATTGCGCTAGAGTTGTTTTTTTAGTAATAATTGAAAGAGAGGACGAAGTAATTTTCTCAAAAGTAACAAATATGGAGGCAACATTGTACGAAGATTTCTTGTTCACAGTTATGTAATATTAGCAAGAATGCAGTAGGTATTGTGTGCTTTGAACCTGTATCGTCTAGGGTTACCTTATAATAAAACTATATAATAATTTAGTAATGATTTTTCTATCAAAATTGATGTTTAATATAAATATTAAAATCTTTTCAAGTGTTTGATTGTAAATATGGTTGTAGTGGGTTCGATTCCCAATCAGGGAAAATGAATTGTTTTTATTTTGCTGCTGCAGCTAAGACAATATTTTTATATAATTATATTGACTTTTAATTATAGTAACTATAAGTAAAATATGTGTAAAAAAATATATAATGTTTTTATTTTAATTAATTGCTTTAGAATTCACAGAACTAAAATTATTTAAAAATTATTATAAAAGTATCAAGAAATATTTATTTTACGTTTCAACCTTAGTCAAGCATCTCGCATCTGGCACGAGTGTTACGCACGTGGCACTTTACAATTACTTATGAACGTGTACAATAGTTTTCATACAAACACAGTCTTCAGTAAACACTTACCAAGACATAGCCTGGCTTGGAACATTAACAACTAACATATATAACGAAATCAATCAAAATGGTGATATTGCCTTTTTTTTAAATAGCTCTCTAGAATCCATCAATTATCTAAAATAACAGTTTTGTCAGTAAAAGTATTATCAATAAATATCAGTAGTACCTACTTGAGACTGCCACCAGCTCAGATAGCAGTTTTGTCTAGAGGAATAAGTGAGAAACTTTTTTCTCTTAATCTTTTATTAAAATACTATCTTATAATAAATTTATAGTAATTATAATTTATTAGCTTCACGCGTGAGCACCTTCATTACAATTATAGTTATACCTTTTATTTTATACATAGCAGAAAAGGCAGAGGGAATTTGAAAACCTAGTGTTCAGACACACCCATTCCGTTCCCCACTATGAGCCGAGTTCCCCACTTTGAAGGCATTGAGTGTTGAGTGGTTGAACTTAACGCCAATATTACATTTCATTATGTTTTATTACATTTCAATCCATGCGTTAAACCATTCAAAGGCGCACCATTAGATCTCTCTGTCTATTCAGGTAGTGACAGATGCGGGTAGATAAAAAAAAAGTAATGGATGCCAATCAAGAAGCAAGTTTGTTTTCTTTAGCACGAAGTATGCGTACGATTATACGGTACCATACATACCGCTATTCGGATGCGCGTTATAAATAACGTATTTCACTTTCATTTTTATTGTTACTTTTTTGTACGTGAAACTTTGCGAGTGCTTTCAATACACTTTTGCTTTTTGATAATAATGTTAGACTGGAGACGAAGGTTGGGGGTTCGATTTTCACTCGTGGGAATGACTTATTTTCATTTCGCTTTGATAACAAACCCAAGCGCGGCGTTAGGTTCCGTCGCCTTAACTCGCAACGTCTGTGTAATATTACGGTGGATACTAAAGCCTCTTAATTAAAATATTTAAATCTGTTCAAACGATCGGTCGAGGCGTATCCGCGTATGCGATGGTTATCTGACTTCCTCACATTGTTGTGTCCTGCAGCCTGTATGTGATAAAGCGTTTAGTTAAGGTTTCAACTATTACTCTACGATAAATAAGAATAATATTCGTTTTTAGGAAAAAAAGGAGAGATTAGAGAGATTTTTCATTTTAAAAGATGTTATGGTCACAATTTTTTTTTTATATTTAAGANAAAAGTAATGGATGCCAATTAAGAAGCAAGTTTGTTTTCTTTAGCACGAAGTATGCGTGCGATTATACGGTACCAAGTACCATACATACCGCTATTCGGATGCGCGTTATAAATAACGTATTTCACTTTCATTTTTATTCTTACTTTTTTGCACGTGAAACTTTGCGAGTGCTTTCAATACACTTTTGCTTTTTGATAATAATGTTAGACTGGAGACGAAGGTTGGGGGTTCGATTTCCACTCGTGGGAATGATTTATTTTCATTTCGCTTTGATAACAAACCCAAGCGCGGCGTTAGGTTCCGTCGCCTTAACTCGCAACGTCTGTGTTGCGTCTGTGTTACGGTGGATACTAAAGCCTTTTAATTAAAATATTTAAATCTGTTCAAACGATCGGTCGAGGCGTATCCGCGTATGCGATGGTTATCTAACTTCCTCACATTGTTGTCCTGCGGCCTGTGTTATGATAAATCATTTAGTTAAGGTTTCAACAATTGCTCTACGATAAATAAGAATAATATTCGTTTTTAGGTAAAAAAGTGTAAAGGATACATTTTTTAGAGAGATTTTTCATTTTAAAAGAATTTCAAATATGTTAGGGTCACAAGTATTTTTTTATATTTAAGACAAAAGATATTTGTTACCATAAATATTACCAAAAGTAATCAATAAAGAATAATAATTGATTAATTCAATTTCAATTCAATTTTAAGGCAAGAACGATTTTGGCTTAAAATTTTAACTTTGTTGCTAAATTCATTAATTTTCTAAATACATATTATATCTTTAATTTACCATTTTGTTGTTATGGAAATTAGGATATTTAGCACATAACATACGTAGAATTGTCATTATCTGAAATAATAAAAAGTATGCACGTGCGCATGTAATGTAAAATTAGGTTTTTCCAGTGTATTCATCATTTAATTTTATTTTACGATAAAATGAACATAAACTCGTATTCTATGCACGATTTCAAGATATAATTGAGGATTACGATGTGTTTTTCTTGGAGCGCCAATTTTTTTGCGCTAAAAGAGGATCGAGGTACGAGCTTTTGACCTTGTGGAGACTGATTTACGGTGACCGTCAAAAATACGTTATCGAAATAGCTGGTGGTTGAGAATTTGCAATTTTAAGAAAAATATTGTTGATATTAAATATTTTGTTTCACTTTTGTTTTTATTATGCGATAATATAGTTTATTTTTAATTATGCTCGATTCCTTCTTATACTTACAATCATTGTGGGTTGAGTTGCGGAACTGAACGCTGCGCTTTGATTTATTACCCAGGACGATTATTCTTAGTGTTGTTAATATAATAATAATTATTAACACAATTTATTAACTACCCCTAAAATCAATAATTAAACATTATTATTCTTACAGAACACATATAGTAGCTATCCATTATATTTTTAAAAGTTAAAACGTGCAATACCGTTATAATTATCAAAACAAATATGTCCTTGTACAATATTTAAAGGATAATTCAACCGGTTTTTAAATAGCGCAGCTATTTATTCAGATATTTTATGATAATTTCATGTGTGACTGACTATATCGAGATATGGCTAGTTGGTAAATATTAGTGATATTTAATAAACATTAGTAATTTGTATGTGAATGCCGTCTCATTGAGCTGGTTTTTTTATTTAAACTTAATAATTACGAGTAAATATCCCAATGGATAAAATATTTGTTTTGGGTACCTACGTAATATAATATTTATCCGCATGCAGATATTAATTAACATATGCCCTCGTGCGTAGGCCACGAACTCGTTTAATCATTTTAATTATTGATGATTCGTTATTATTTCACAATGAAATGGGAAATTACATTTTAATGAAATCATTATATCAGCACAAACTTGCGACTGTAAAAGCGATAGTTTATGGGTTCGACTTTCAACCGAAATAATTGAATATTTAATATTTTCATTTCCTCGCTTAAGAAACTTTTAGACATTAGGTTTCTAGATATAAAACAAAAATCTAAAGACTAAATATGAAAATATTAAAAAAGATAACTTTATCGAAATACAATTCAGAACTACCACACTGGCGTCAAGCGTTATTTAAAACCAAAATCAATTAATTACCCAAATCATTTTACAACGCTCTTCCTGGTCTAATTGATGGGAAGTACGAGGTTCCCACGGTACCGAGTGATTGATTACTATTTACAACCGACCGTGATAAACAGTGTGACACGAACATAATTTAGAAAACAGCTTAGTATCAATCAAGAATTATAATTATGATACTTCCTGTTGATGCAATGAAAGGGTTCCAAGAAGGAAGAAACGTCATATTCTTCATATTGTCAGACACAAATCTTAATATACAAATATACTTTTAAAGCTGAGTGCGTGAAATCTAATATTTCTTGCGTTCCATTACCTTTGTTTAGTAATCGTACTGAAATAATGTAAGGTATATAAGAATACCGCGTTTGACGTAACTCATGAAGTATTGAAGATAAATTTATTAATCTATTACTTTATTTTTAGGAAATTTAGTAACATCTTTCAAATCTAAGATACATATTTTTTTTACTTCACGCTATATCGCTTGTATACATGGAGAACCTATCGCCAAGACACGTCTCTCTCTTCTCCGCTTTTCGCCCATAATCGAGACGCGCCTTGATTAGCTCGTCTTGCTTAGTGCTTAATATATAAAAATCCCTTCTTACATTTTACGATACACTGTCTTAACTGAAAAACTCTTTACAGGATGTCTAACATGCGTCCAAGTCCTGAACATTATGGTGCTCCTCGGATTCATGCTGAACTACGCGCTCCGCGTGAACCTCACTATAGCCATAGTGGAGATGATCTTTGATGAGAAGGACAACCACACACTCATCACCAACGTTACTGACTCTCTTAATGTTACACAGGTACTATATTTTTTTCTTAAATATTCTCAACTAAATAGGCTATAAAAATTTAATGTATACATAGTTATATTCTGTTCTTCGCTATTTCTTGTCGGATGAAACAAGGAACAAGGATGGACCAATGTCTAGCTTTGTTTAAGCAGGATTTAGAATTTTTTCATGGCTTCACAGTAGGCACAGGAAACCTGGGAGCCTATTGTTAAGACGCTTCGTTCCCAGTAAGACAATTTCGTTCCCCACTTTACGCTACTACTTTGAATATACACACCTATTGCATTTATATTATTCCTAATTGCTATTTCCTAATATGCTATTTAAAATTTGAATAATATTTAAACATAAGTATTTATGAAAAATACATTAGAAAATATCTTATAAATGTTATTTTATTAATGTCATATGTGACGAATTTGTGGTTTCGGTGTTGTTTACCACTTATTTGTACAGTAAAGTTATTCTTTGTTTTTAATTAGGTCAACCTAAATTAACAGAAAAAGATGAGTGTAATTGTTACGAAAAAATTAAATTCATAAGGTTAAAAATTCTAATCATTTATCCATTTAAAAGAGTCTGTCATTATAGCTTACATTTTTAGATTGATACTGTCTTCTACACATATTAGATTTGGCAGAGGGAACCCAAGAACTTAATTTTAAGACACTTCCGTTCCTCAATTTCCGCCGCGCTTCGTTACCGGAGCGAGGAAATGAAATTATTAAACATTTCGTTTTCTCGCATGGGAATCAAATCCACAACTTGTCGTTTACAGTCACACGCTTGTGCCCTCTACTAATAAATTCTTTAATAAATATTATAAGAAATTATATATTTTTTTATTTGTCTAGCATCCCGGACACATAGAACAAACCCGCTACCACTGGGATACAAAGCAAAAAAATCACCTATTGGGCAGCTTCTTCTGGGGGTACATACTGACAGAACTGCCGGGTGGTAGATTAGCTGAAATCATTGGAGCTCGGTAAGTTTGTTATTATTTAATTTTCTATGTATAATTTATATCAAATTAAGAAATGTTATACTAAAAAAAGTATTTATGATCTTTTATTTTGCTGCTGCAAAGATATATTTTCTATCTAAATATTGATTAACATTATAATCCGAAATATTATGAAGTCTGTATTTTTAGGACATTTTTTAATTTTTAAGGAAAAATTATGTATATTCGCTATTAACCTAAATATATTAGTAAAAAAAACATATGACTAAGCACTTATAACTTGGGTAAAAGAGGTCATTTTCCTTCAATACTATTGTATTTGAGAGAATGGCGGGCGCATCCTGCGTGATTAATAATTTTCTTAGAAATAAGTCGAATAATTTACTGTACGTTGACCGTAGGGTATGAAGCGATTGAATCTCAACGGATCTTTTACGACTACCTGATGTTTTGGGTTTCAGACCAGTTCCTAATATCTTTTGGGGATTTTATAAGAATGTTATGTTTAGCTAATGAAGATCAATTTCCTCTGTGATATTATCTTACAATGTAGACAGGCCTTAGTTATCTATATTACATAGTAGAGACCAATTAACAGTACTTCTTTCTTTATTTTCGCCCAAGTAGTGGCTAAGAAGATCGTCTGGTTATCTATCTTCTTCTTCCTGGCATTAATCCCGGCTATTACCAGGGTCTGCCTTCCTACTTACCCTACTCCACTTTGCACGATCTTTTGCGTCTGGTTATCTATATTAGTGTTAAACTCTTTATTTGGACTAGGTGGATCGCTGCATTTTGTCGTACCAGAGTGGGGAAAAGGAAATAGTTCTTTTTCTCCCTTTCAGGGACCAGAATGTAACCGTCGTGTCAGACGGGTTACTGCGCATCAAGATTCTTCTTATTCATTACAGATTGTCATAATTTGCATTTCAAAGAAATAAACAATATCTATTCAAATATGTGTATATAATTAGTTACCTACTATATTATCAACTCTGAAGAAGCATATCTTAGAAGTTTTAAATACATGCTGACTTGAATTGTAAGAACTAAACAAACCATCATGGAATGTAGGTACTAATTAATGATTTTGCGTCGAACTTTCTAGAAACATTAATAGAAGAGGCAGTCCGGTCAACGAGGATTGATGCCCACTGGTCCATGGCCATACGAGACCACTTACTTATAATTTATACTAATTGCGCCAGATATGCGGTTGTTATTATATGATTTCTTTTAATTATAATTTAATCAACTTGATTGTGCTGATAATAATGTTAATAAATGTGGTTATTTAATGATTCGTCATGGCGTTAGATAATATCGGAATGGTGTTACTTGGTCGACAATTTTTTTTAATACTTATATTATTTATATTTCAAATTGTTATTTCCTTAATTTAGTTAAATATTATTCTATTCTTATTTTTTTAAGTAGTAAATAAAAAGAAGAGTGACATCAGTAAGTTCATTCCACCTAGACCGCAAAAAGTCAGATATGTGTGTTGTTCGTGCGTATGCTAACATTCCATTACTTATTCAAGTCAAGACAAAAATTATTGATAGTAAAAATACGACGCTATAATGGCGTAGCCTGGAATTTTTTGATACATAATGGTTTTACGAGTTTATCCACGTGGAAAATAAATACCTAAGAATATGTCTTATCTATGATGTTCCTTTAGTTTAATGGTATGCTTATGATTTGTCACTTATTATAAATGGGCGGAAAGTGAATAAAAGAGAGCCGGTTCATTATGATTCATGTTACTATAATTCCAATTTGCGCAGGGACGTCTAGTGGTTCGATCCCCCCACTCAAGGAAATGAATTATTATTTACCAATATTTTCATTTCTTCGCTGTGGCATCAAAGCAAAAAGCCCAGTGTTGAGTTCCATCACTCAACACACAACGCTTCAAAAAAATTCGGCGGAAAGTGGGGAACGGAGTGTTTTAACACTAGGTTCCTTATGCCTACCCTGCTGTTTGCGAGATACAGCGTGAAACTGATTTATTTTAATTTTTAAACAAGCGCCTACATTCACACAGGATGTCTAAGTCAGTAGTCGGTAAATAATTAAACGCCCGTGCAGTTGCATGGCGTCAGCTGTATCGACATTCGAGACTGGTTTGTGACTAATGCACAGTGAATAAAGCATGTAGGACGACTAACTTTTATAGCCTTACTGATTAGTAGGTTTAATATGTTTTTGATTAAATACTTTACTTTTTAATTTCATTATTTAGGGGAATTTCATATTTTGCTTATAATTAAATGTACATATAATTATTGTTTGTTTTCTTTGAATTTGTTGTTTTAATAGTTTCTACTATTGAAATGATAACATTCTTGGAAATGCCTAGATTTATTTTTCAATAATAATATTGATAATAAACTGTTTTAATATTATTGCTGCTGGTAACTTGCCAGAAGCAATTATTAGAGTTCATTAAAAATTGAATTTTCATAGTCTGTGCAACTTGTAGTTAAATACAATTTTTTTTTTTTTTCGAACAATATTAACAATAATATCCGGCGTTGAATTCCGCTGCTCCACATGCAATGCCTAGTGAAGCTAAAGAAAAAAAAAATAATACTACTTCAATCCCTTTCGTGGCTTTTCATAAAAAATATTTAGAATTAGGTATTTAGCGAATATAAAATCTCAGTTTGTAGGTTAGCGGTTGCCGGTTAGTCGCGCTTGGATAACGTTACATTAAGTTAAACATTGCGTTTGCGCATGATTCACGCGGAATGTTCTACATACATGCGGGCGTTCGAGACGCTGTTTCTGATAATAAAGGAATTTAGCTAATGGCTTCTAGTTTTCAGTAAAAGGCAGTATTTTTAATATAGAATTAAATAAAAGAAAATAATCAACTTCACGCTATATCCCACGTATAACATGGTAGGCAGAGGAAACCTAGTATGTATTAATACACTGCCATAGCGTGTTGAGTGGTGGAACTCAACGCCGGGTTTTTGCATTAGGTAGTGTCAGAGCGTAGAAAAGAAAATATTGATAAATAATGTTTCATTCCCTCGAGTCGAGATCGAACCCGCAACCCTCGCCTTACAGTTATACGCTAGTGCCGCTGCGCGACGATGGCCTCAAAATTAAACAATTGGATTTAAAATTTTATATTACTTTAAATTATTTAGTTTTTGTAAAGTTTCAGTACTTCGGTAAAAAATATATTTCGAAGGTGTTGATAAGTTGACACACATCAATTATCATGTAAAAAGTTTGGCGGAGTGCGATCTTAATACGAGTTTAATATAATATTACTACTGTTACTTCGTTGGGAATAAGAAATTTTCTAGAGCAATAAAAATTGTAATTTACTTTGAACTAATGAGATGTGACCAATATGAACTGATTGACGTTGGTTTAGTCGTTTAAAGTTATTTCTGAGCTCCTCTAGATTAGAAAAATTTGGTAAGTTAAATAACTTAATTAAATTATTTTTTTTTATCTAGGCGAGTTTTCGGATACAGCACACTTCTGGCTAGTATCTGCACACTGCTGTCGCCAGCTGCTGCGGCTGCTGGTTATTGGTGGATTGTCGTTCTTAGAGTATTCCTTGGCTTCTTCCTTGGAGCCACATGGCCAGCTATCCTNTAGGGGAATTTCATATATTGTTTATAATTAAATGTACATATAATTATTGTTTGTTTTCTTTGAATTTGTTGTTTTAATAGTTTCTACTATTGAAATGATAACGTTCTTGGAAACGCCTAGCCTTATTTTTCAATAGTAATATTGATAATAAACTGTTTTAATATTATAGCTGCTGGTAACTTTCCAGAAGCAGTTATTAGAGTTCATTAAAAATTGAATTTTCATAGTCTGTGCAACTTGTAGTTTTTTTTAACAATATTAACAATAATATCCGGCGTTGAATTCCGCTGCTCCACATGCAATGCTTCGTGAAGCTAAAGAAACAATAAAATAATAATACTACTTCAATCACTTTCTTGTCTTTTCATAAAAAATATTTAGAATTAGGTATTTAGCGAATATAAAATCTCAATTTGTAGGTTAGCGGTTGCCGGTTAGTCGCGCTTGGATAACGTTACATTAAGTTAAACATTGCGTTTGCGCATGATTCACGCGGAATGTTCTACATACATGCGGGCGTTCGAAACTGTTTCTGATAATAAAGGAATTTAGCTAATAGCTTCTCAGTTTTCAGTATAACGCAGTATTTTTAATATAGAATTAAATAAAAGAAAAAAATCTGCTTCACGCTGTACCCCACGTATAACATGGTAGGCAGAGGAAACCTAGTATTAAGACACTGCCATTGCGTGTTGAGTGGCGGAACTAAACGCCGGGTTTTTGCCTTAGGTAGTGTCAGAGTGTAGAAATGAAAATATTGATAAATAATGATTCATTCCCTCCAGTTGAAATCGAACCCACAACCCTCGCGTTACAGTCATATGCTAGTGCCGCTGCGCTACGATGGCCTCAAAATTAAACAATTGCATTTAAAAATTTATATTACTTTAAATTATTTAGTTTTTGTAAAATTTCAGTAGTTCGGTAAAAAATATACTTAGAAGGTGCTAATAAGTTGTCACACATCAATTATCAGGCGGAGTGCGATCTTTTACTACGAGTTTAATATAATATTACTGCAATTGTTACTTCGATTGGCATAAGAAATTTTCTAGAGAAATAAAAATTGTAATTTACGTTGAACTAATGAGATGTGACCAATATGAACTGATTGACGTTGGTTTAGTCCAATGCGTTATTTCTGAGCTCCTCTAGATCTTTCTAAGATTTGGGAAGTTAACTAACTTAATTAAATTTCTTTTTTTTATGTAGGCGAGTTTTCGGATACAGCACACTTCTGGCTAGTATCTGCACACTGCTGTCGCCAGCTGCCGCGGCTGCTGGGTATTGGTGGATAGTCGTTCTTAGAGTATTCCTTGGCTTCTTCCTTGGAGCCACATGGCCAGCTATCCTGCCTCTGGCCTCAAAATGGGTCCCACCCATGGACAGATCGAAGTTTATGTCTAACATGATGGGTGAGTCAATATAGTTTTTTTAGTAGCAATTTGAATATAGGAATTGTTTTATCAGTTTCCTCTTTTAATATATGAAATTTGTATTATACAAATGTAAAATACATCCATCACATTTATAAATACATTACATATCGAAGATTAATTACACTAATCAATCTGTTTATGGTTAATTAAAAACAATATCCTCATATGACGTACATAAACAATTAGATGATATGAAACGCAGTAATCTATCCTTGACCGAGGATTTACAATTCCGCGTAAGTCGTTCATTAATTATCTTTTAAATTCAAACGAACAAACATTTCAATTGTTATCGTAACCGGTAACGTGCGTTTCGTGATACGATGACAGCTGTGGCAATATGGCGGCGGAGGCGCGCGCAGGCGTGGTCGCTGACGTCACGCGAAAGCAGCTCTCTGATTGGTCGGTGTCGGTTGACCGCGCGAATTAACCTTGCGCAACTGTTGCTACGCGCCACAGATAGCGAGCGCACTTTAGTCGACGGTTTCAAATGTTATTATTTATTATTATTAGTCGTAGACACGTTTCTGCGAAATAAAATAAATGCATTCTGTTTTTTTTTATTATTTTTACGTTTTTTATTTTTTATTTTATGTTCAATATTTAAAGAATTATTTTTGTAGTAAAGTCGGAGATGTCATGTATGTTTTTATATTTCTCATGTAAATATGAGATAGGTAATAAACCAACAATTTTATTTAGATTTTCTAATAAAATTTACATAAGTCCACGTGACTATTACCGTTCTAACATTTTTTTTAAGTTATAGTAATATATAGACATTTTAGATTAAAAAAATATTTCTAATTATTCTTCATTTTTAAATCTATTCCTTTAACTACTTTTAGCTTAAAGAAAAACAAATGACACTTCAATTTTATTTCTGTTTAGGCACGGAGAGACACGTGTATTTATTTACTCACAAGGCTGCACCTGTTTCGTTTGCGAAATAACATCATTGTAAGAGTCATCGATATTTCAATCTCATCTCGTTTATAAATATTTGGGTTAATGTCTCGTGTCCATACAGAGTGTGCATTATATTTCAACATAAGCATATATCTGTAGATATTTAATAAATATTGACAATGTGATTCAATATTAATGTATTTGATTATTCATAATATCTGACTTAGCGACTGATTAAGAATAAGAAAATACATTCTGGAAAATTACCTATTTACTACTGGTGTCGAGACAAGGCACGGCGTTGAGTTCTGCCACTCAACACGCAATGCCACTCAAAACGTCCAATATTCGGCGGAAATTGGGGAGCAAAGTGTCTTAACACTAGGCTCCCTCTGCCTACACTTCTACATGCGGGATATAGGCTACTCAGGGGTGGGCACGAGTCTCCCCTCCCCTCTTCCTCCCCCGTAGTTCCAACGCCCATGATCGTTACATTTCAAATATCCCCGACCTAAATAGACAGTCTTGGAAACTTACTTAAACAATTCCTCTATTCATCAAAGATTCCTACACAAATCAAATTTATGCGTCATTAAATTTAACTATGTAAGATAAATAAACAGGCTTGATACTGATATGTTATCATTAATGACGATTCTTTGACGGTTGTCTTATACATAATTGTTTTGTAATATGTTGACGTAAATTATTTGCGTCACGGGTCAAATGTATCGATTTTATAATAACAAGGAACTCGTTTTTATATTTATATAAAAAAATATAATTGATAATGGGAAATTAGACATTGTATTGGTAAATAGTGTTGTATAATCGTACACTTTACCTGTAGAGAAAGACTTAATTCTGTGAATCAATTCAATGACTCAAATAATTTCGTAGTACATAAAAAAAATATGTAAAAATTTCCTTAAAATACACGAATATCTCTCCTTATGTCTATATCAGGGTTATCAGAAGATAGGTAGGTAGGTATAAACAGAAAGGATATTCAGACGCTTATGCTATTTACTATCAATTGGAAAATTACGCAGTCAACTGTTTAACTGCACGTGATGCTAGTGGGTTCAAATTTCAAGAAGGTAATGTTTATATCAGTTAAATAGATGTTCTCCCGGCAGGTTACACAATGTTTGACGTTAACTCGCAATGTGCATAATGTTATCAGTTTCGAACGGGACCGTCCCGTTTCTCGCTAGTGCGTGCCAGTGTCCCCAAAGATGGCACCAGGACGTAAAAATGTCCCGTTTTTCGAAATGGCACGTAAATTTAATCGGTCGAAAATAATCGAGTGGAATAATCCACTAAAAAAATTTAAACACATAATTTGTGTCTATTTTATACTTTAAAAAAAACGAAAGCAATCAAAAGCATAGTACACGAGATAACATGGTACTTTTTAATACAATAGTTTTATCTTTTAAAAGTACGATTTGGGATGAACAAACTATTAATTAGCTTACTTTTAAAAGAGCGAGTTATCTTTCATAAAACCTTAATGGATCTCTGTATATTACATTTAATATATAAAATATGCACCGTTTTATTTTCAAATCTCCTAAAACATCAATTTTTGAAACTAAAATAATTTAAATATATGTATTATCACATAATAATGTAAACTGTTGACTTTTGATACTTGTCTACTGATTTACAATTAAGTAGGTATTGTTATTTAATATGTAACGGTGCAATAGTTCGTAGTAATGTTCTAGTTCACATCGTAACAACGTCGCGTTTGTGCTATAACTTATAACTATTATTAATGTTCATATATTATAACTTAATAAGTTTGTTTTAAGTGGATGCATGGGTAGGCAGAGGGAACCTCGGAACCTAGTGTTAAGACACTTCCGATCTCCATTTTCTGTCGAATTCTTAAGATATTGTGTGTTGATTGACAGAAGTCAATTTTGCTTCGATACCAGAGCGAAGACATGAAAATATTAAATACTTCATTTCCTCAAGTGGGAATCGAACCCCCAAACCTGTTTCGCTTATAGTTACACCCTTGTGCGCCTGCGCCACGACTGGCCTCAAAAAGCCTTTGTAAGTTCACGTATAAAGAAATATCTGTTTTTATATGACTCACCTGATAATATATGCGCGTATACTCGTATTCAAAATATTTAAAAACGTTCTCACCTCGCGTTTAACATCTTTTTCGCCCTTTCCTTAAAACATCCTTCAAAAAGACACAATTTTGCATTACATGTGTCGCAAAACTAAAATGAATTATTCATATTACAGCAGATGTTAAAACTAAAAATGTGTATTAACTATTAATTTTTATTTTTCAACTTAACGTTGTATCACATAGCAGGTAAGCAAAGGGAACCTGGGAACCTAGTGCAATGATATTCTGTTCCCATTAAAACACTTCCGTTCCCCTCTTTGCACAGAGTTTTGGTCAAGTAATGAATACATCTTATATTTAACCTTTGATCTAGTTATATGCGTTCATTTGGAATTTCCCACAAATTATATAATAGGGGTTTATCAACATTTTAACGTCATGGGAAAGTATTAATGTATAAAACTATAAATTAAGAAACAAACAATCTTAATTGTGGACGATANTTTTAACGGTTGTGTTGTTTATAATTTTTCGGACATTTTATTTTCGTTAATTAGGGATCGCAACTTAATTTTTTTGCGTATTTGCTTTTTTTTTGTTTTTATATTTTAAAGTGGATTCATCCAATTAAGTGTAGAAACGTTGAAATTCCGTAAAATCCGTAAAAATATCCGTTAAATCGCGTGTCTTGAATTATCTAATGTTATTGACTTTAAAACACATGTGGATGCCCTACGTCCTCAGTCTTCAACATCTGGGTCTAGGTACCGAGCAGGAAAACCCATTATATTTTTATTACCACCTCTACACCTTGACCTCCTTGGTTTTGCAAATGGCATTAGATATAATCATATATGCGTAATATGTATTCCTATTACTATAAAACTAATCGGTTTTAAGAAATTAAATAAAAGAAACTGAATATTTTAAGGAAACTTGTGAACACTGGTCTCACTTATGGTTAAAAATATTGTATTTCTTTATTTATTTTTTCTCTCCAATCTTAAAAGGAGAAGTTTTCCCCTTTGAAAAGAGAGGTGTTCCCCAAATGTTTTGGGAGTAACAAACTCCCAATAAATAATTGTAAAAACCTTCCTTTTCCTTTGATAATTAGTAGGTACTAAATATATATAAATTTTGAATATTTTGATTTCATCATATTAATATGACGCATTGCCATTACAAATGCAAGGATATATATTGCTCTGCGACCTTTCATATCATCTCTTATCATTCCATTTTTATGATTACAATATAAATTTTCCAAAATATTTTTTTGTATTATATAATGTTTTGATTTCTTAGTGGAATTTTGATTTATAGAGTCAAACTTTAATCTGTTTTTTTGGCAGTAGAATTTTTAATCCCTCAATAATACTAATTAAAAAATCTAAACTAATTATGAACTTGTTTCATTATATAGATAGTTATATTTTTAATGTGAAAAAATATATTTTAATTAATATATGTTATATTTTTACAGCCTCATCCCTAGGAGCAGCGGTAACGATGCTTATTTGCGGTTTCCTCATAGCACACTTTGGTTGGGAATCTACTTTCTATTTTACTGGTAAGTTTATTTCGCTTTGGTAAGTGTATATTTTTTAATATATCAGCTTCAAGCTGCTATCTATTATCCCTTGCTATGTACTATTCCCAGCAGGGAAGGCAGAGAAAACCTAATATTTATTTTCTTCATTTTTGGCCGAATTCTCGAGGTACTGCGTCTTTAGTGGCGGAACTCAACGCCGCGCGTTACCAGATCAAGAAAACGAAATATTAAACATTAATCCCCTGAATCTCTGGGAATCGAACCCACAACCATCGTGCTTAAAGTCGCAATCTTGTGACCAAACAGTGTTTACAGAACTTTTATCAAAAATAAGAAAAAAAAACAAAACATTTACTTACATACACAAAAATTAACTTAGGCATCTAATTGAAAAACTATCAACTCTTTCATATATAAATATATTTATATGTAAATCAGGTATAATCGGTGTGATGTGGTCGGTGGCGTGGTTCGCCATGGTATACGACTCTCCCGCACAGCATCCGCGCATCTCTGAAACTGAGAGGAACTATCTAATGAAGGTGTTGCCTCAGGACGTCAATAAAGGAGTAAGTTTTCTTTTGTCATATACTATTGTTTTTCAATAAAATATAGTTATTGACTTTTATTTTTCTTAATTTGCGTACTGCTTAAAATATAGTATAGGTATCTATGTAAATGATTTTAGCTTCAAGTATAAAGTTGCCTTTACCTATTTGCTGTTGTAAGAAGGAGGAAGTAAGAAAATATTGCAGCTCTATTTTTACTCATTTTTTGTTCTCCGTTGCTTGAAATTTTGCAATTCCTTTCAATAACAATTTTACTAGAGAGACCAGGATAACGAGAAAATACCGCAGGTCGCGCTTTTCTGAATTATTTTGTGATAAAAATTAATCATTATTAAAAATATATATATGTGTTCATAACACAAAGAAACAAAGAATTTAACGTGAAATGGTAAATAAAAAAACGTTTAGTAAATATTGTCGTCGCGGCCTTGTTAGTGTATTTGTATTCTTATATGATAAAAGTACTTCAATGTAGAGCCTTGGATGTCTGGCTAAATGCGGAATGCATAATTAGCCAAATTTTCTATTTTTATGGTATTTAAAAACCAACCTTTGTTTGATGAAAGTCTTTTTTTACCACTTTAATTACCATTTTAATTGATTTCATTGTTAATTATGTTTAAATTATCTTCTTCCTTGCATGTTTGAAGATTAACAGGTTTTTCTAGCTGTTTGTTTACTTTGGTGGTTTTCAATTATCAATTATGCTATTTTATCAATACAGCGGATATTCCTATGTTATAAATATTTATAATAAATAAAATACTTAGGAATATTTGCATGTTTAATTTCAGTGTCAAACGATTTTTTGTGTATTTAATAGGGGACAAAAGGAAAGGAAAGGAACACAATTTTTTTGACTCGTTGTCCTCATGGCCTTTTTGGTTACTTTATAAATTATAATAGTAATACTGACTATAGAATATTTTTAGTCTTTCAGTTTATGCATGCTAACCTTAGAAACGGCTTAACCGATTTAAATTCAGTTTTCACTATAGTAGTTTCGTTTCCTTTATGTAATATAATATCTAACTAAATATACTCCCATTACCAGCACATGCCAGTCCCGTGGCGCCACCTGCTGCTGTCACCGCCGGTGTGGGCCATCGTCATCACGCACGGCGCCTCCGTCTTCGGGTACTTCACGGTGGTCAACCAACTACCCACGTATATAGAGAGCATATTGAAGTATAGTATTAAAGAGGTGAGTTTTTAGTTTTGTATTATTTATATATTTTTTACTTTTTTTTATTTTTAGTTCTGTATAAAATTTAATAATCTTGTAAATCTACGATTTACTTAATTAACATATTATTCAAGTAAGTAATAACAAGTATAAAAAATACTCCATTACATGTTTCTTTAACACGTTTTATACATAATTAAAAATTAATTAAATTAATTAAAAATTACAAAAAATATCACAAAAAACAAATAAAACTAAAATTATACATGGAATAAAGTTGAATGAAAATTGAAAAAAAAAGTACCACAATGCCAGCCGAAAAACATAGAATCCACTTAATATTCATATTTTTTCATTCTTTTTCGTATTAAAAGTTTTTTACTTATTTGAAAATGTCTATTACATACATATTTGAATGAATTTGAATATAAATATGATTATGTCTAATTAATTTAATACAGAAGAAAAAAAATATTTGCATTATTCTTGCTGTAAAAACATTTTATCTATATATCTATATATATAAAAGGACTTGTCCTCACTGACTGAGGTAAGACGCACGCACAGCCGTAACTACTGATGGTAGAAACGTGAAATTTGGACAGAAGTTTACTTTCGTAATCTGGACATCCACTAAGAAGGGATTTTGAAAAATTTTAACCCTAAAGGGGTGAAATANGGGAAACGTTATATCGTGACTGACGTTTAATTTGCGACATCCATCTCAAATTGCTAACTCAAGTTCATCGTCCACAATTCGCGAAGGTTTCTTTACTCGTGTCTCAATCTTTACTTCCGAACTAATATTTATTGTGGATAAGTAATTTTAAACTCTATTCCATTTTGAGATGGTTCATATTTCAATAATCTACTAGAGTTATAGTATTCTTGAAGTTGCATGCTTTAGTACTAATAGGGCGACCATGATACTAATCGAGGTTTCGGATAAGTCTTAAAATAATATTATAAGTCAGTTTTGTAATTATTTTTCTAATTATAATTAATTGATAGTATTGATTATAATTTTATATAATTAATTACAATAGGAATATCTTTAATATTTTGAATAATTTATAGTATTAAAGATACAGTATTTTATACTTGGAATATACAGTATCTTATATTTGCTTAGATATTCAAAATATTTTACAAAAAGTTTTTAGCTATTGCTATAAAATAATGGTTTATTTATTAAATATTTTTTAAGCAAAGAGAGATTTAATTCTTGCTACTATTTAAGATGGCGTTACCATCATAAGACTTTTATTTTATTATTCGATTTTTATTAGAAACTTTAAACAATTTATTTTATTTTTCTTATTATCGACAGAAACAAACAATAGATAAAACAAAACCAATCAATTCTCCACAGTTTAAACACACAAAGATCTATACAACAAACTAAAGAATTCATTTTATATTTTTAATTATCACCCATTGTTTAATGTACCCTATGAATAATACTGTGCAAAGTTTGTTACACGTGCTAGCTATTTTCTAATTGCAATAAGATTAATTACTTCTCGGTAAACGTCAGCAATGGCGCTTCATTTCAACACGTGCTAATAACTAACGTGCTAACCCTAAATGGTATTAGCTTTTGTATACATATATTATATGTGTTTACTATGCTGTGTTTTTGTAATACATAGAAAATATTTAGTTATATAAACGTATTTAAGTGTATGAATAAATTAAATGATTTAAATGTTTTCATATGACATATGTTTATTTTAATTATTATATGAACTATCAAATAATTTTATATAGTATACGGAATATATTACATATGTATTTTGTACATCTTCACATCGACACGGTTCTCATTAAGACACTTCAATTTCCCACTTTTCGCCGAATTAGAGGAGCATTGCGTGATGAGTGGTGAAACTCAACGCCACGCTTTCTCTTGTTTAGCAGAGTTAAAAAATGAAAACATTAAATACCTAATACGAAATAAACACGATTAATTAAATTTGTTACTATATTTTCTATTATTTTCACATTTTATTTATTGAAATACTAAATTTAGCTGTCAATTATGAAATTAGGCCAACATTAGTTACCCAATAAATATTAATTTACATGAGAATGATAAAAAATATTTATTTTTCTTATAATATTATGATTTTGAGCGTTCAGTGTTTGTTACTTTGATTTGTTTTTGCTTGTATACTTTTGATATTAAGACATAAATGGACCTGATGAAATTCTCTCACTCTATTGCATCAGCCACAAACTGGGTAACCTCAGCTTTTATATATAAGATAGCAGGTTTTCCCACTTGGTCGCATATACTTTGAAAATATAACTAGATAACTTTAAATTCTTGCTAACGATGTAAACCTTGGCTTGTCTTGGCTATTAATGGTAAATTAATGAATATTAATATTTTTATGGCTTGTGTAAATTTATTGACTTCCTATGACCGAAATAATCATGTTTGTATGATGGCTTTGTTGTGGCTAAAATGTAAATATTAAAAGTTTACGTTTTATTAGTTAGTTAATATACAAAGAAGTCATTAATATTTTGACATATATAAACAGTCTAAATCAACCACATCTAACGTACCACACCAGTTACCTTGTCCTCTCTTAAACATAAATAATAAAATAAAAAATATATTTATTTCAGTTTCACATATTATTTATGGAACAACATGTAATGTATAATACTTTTATTCATAGGAAATACCATATTTAAATAACAATATACCATAATTACGATTATGCAGCGTTTGAAATAAATTGTATAAATTCATATTAAAATTAAACTAAGAAGTAAACTTTATAAAACATAGTTGTTTAAACAAACTTAATTGAACTTTATTTTATACATATAAAAAATAATAACGGTCTTGTTACAATCTTTTCTTAAGAGAATAAATGTGATCATTTTTATCATTTAGGTTTAAAGATACAGAATGTAAATTGTTCTTTTCTGTATATTTGTGTGTAAGGTATAATTTTTGAAAATTTCAGTTTCCTTGGTCTACTTACAAAACAAGATATTGGACGGCGTTAACCACTAATTTACATATTGTTGTTAATACACCGGTAAATTGAATAAAAAAATGCAAAATATGAGAAAGGTACATTATGATTACATTTACCTACATTTAAAAATTTGTTAATTATATAAAAAATAAACCTTGTTTAAAATATAAAACTATAAATTTATAATAAATGAAAAATAACAAAAAAATAATGGAAAATCCCAAAATGAAATATTACTTGTGAAATACACAATTATTTTAAAGTAAAAATATAATTTGTAATTTCCATGTCCACCGTACAGTGTGGTCTCCCTAACGTAAAAGAGACGCGGACATATTTTTTCATCATCCTTGCCGTTGACTTTATTGGCTTAAACGAAATACTTCAAATTGTTTATTTATACTTTACTTGTTCGTTTGGAGGTTATAATCGCAATCCTAATGTTTTTATTAGTTTCTACTTTCTTTTGTATATACGCAATAGATACTAAACTTTTAATATTAGTTTTTTTTTAATTTGACACTAAAAAAAAATAAATTAAATTATTGAAAAAAAAATCATAATGTTAATCAAAATACGTTTTTTTTAATTGCACATTATAATTATATTTATTAATTACCGTAGTTTAAAAAGAAAAAATAAGTCTTAAATCCAACGCTATACGACCTCGTAAAATAGTAAACAGACGCAATAAACCCCTTTATAGCGTACTACGGTGTAATTGTCTGGCGCGGACGTCGTCGGGACGACTCGAGAACTGGCATATATTTAAATGAACAATTTAGATACTGTTATCTGAATAGTCTTATCTTTTATGATTTATACTTAATCAGTATATAAATTGGTATTGACCTTTATTTTTTAATTCATTTTGGTTGTTTTATTGGCGTCAAAACGAAAAAAGAACGTGTGGCGATAATTTTGTATACAGCACACAGCAGGATAGAGGGAATCTAGTGTTAAAACACTCCAATTCATCCCCCGGGTGGGGATCGAACCCACAATTTTGAACTATAATTATCTAAATATTATATTTCGACAGAATTCTATAATCGTATAAAATTGAATTGTATTTTATAAGCCAAATTCTAAGATGGCCGAATTAGTTGCATTCAACCATAACTTAACAGTCACTTGTATCTGCGAATCTATTGCATAACAGCTATTGTACATTTCTATTAGAAATACCGCCGACGTCGGTGAACACTTGACCACTGCCTCTAGTTACATCAGGATATTAGAAAAGATATTTTAAATCTATACTAATATAAAAGAAACTCAAGAATTTCGTTGATAGAACGCACTTATCTCAGCAACTACTAGTTCGAATTTTTGTTTATAGATCATTCGTCTTTAATCATTTAGTACCAAGTAAAATCACAATAATATTGAATTTCTCCAAAAAAAATCTTGCAACCAAAGTTCGCAGCGTTGAGTTTCGGCTCTCAACAGACACGTATTTCTCGCATTCAGGTATAGTGGAGAATCTAGTGTTTTGACCTTACACGATTGCTACTCTGTCATACAGGTTAAGCATTAAGCTGAAAAAAAATACAATAGACAGTTATTTTTGTCATTATATTTCATTATTGACCAGTGTGCTAGAAACATATAATTTTTTACATAAATACTTGATAAATACAATAAAATATTAATTCTATTTATTTGAGTTATGTTAATCGTTGAAACTTGAAAGATAATGTGTAAAGTAGGCACTTAGTTTACATACCTTTGTCACCCGACACAATAAGGATACAACTTAATTACCTTTAATAAACAACAAAAAAATGTAAAAAGGTATTGTTTTTTAAATAAAAAAACTCGTCTCATCTTTTCTTGCCAAATCATAATTTTCCATATCCGTCTTGGTACCAAACGCTTATATCAAATTATCTACGGCAATATCTCATATGTATGTATAATACCCGCTCGCGGCTTCGCCCGCTTAAACTACACAATTATTTTTTTCTCATCTGAATTAATTATAGAAATTTTGTCGAAAATAATAGTTAATATTGGCATTACTTTATTATTAATAAACCGACTTTGATAAAACAAACACTAATTGTTAAGGGACGTTTGTCAAACTAGAATAGTCACGATTTTAAAATCGATTAATTCTGAGATAAGCGTGCACAAACGCACAGACTAACAGACAAACTGATAAAAAATTCAAAATGATTCTGGGTTCTATTAATCTAATAAATTGCCCCTAAATTAGATTTTTGCAAATATTTTCCAAGTACAGACAGCAGTGAGTTAGAATTTTATTATAGGTACCTATACTATGTATAGAATATACAATCTAGAGTATATAAAATAACACTTTCAAACAATTATAATAATTAATTATACTTGAAAATAGTTCATATTATAGATATTAATTGATCCGTACATATTTCACATACTATCACGATGAGATACTTAAACAATAATTATTATATAAAAAAGCATATTTCGTTCAGTTATTGACGTTGGTTGAACAATAAAAAAATAGATAATTGTTCGATTTGATTGATTTACGTGACAATTGCAACTCGTGTATGCATTAATTAATTAATGTATTATTATAATTATAATTTAAGTTAGTTAGTTAAATATTTTATATTTTCATTTCTTCTCTCTGGTGTGGAGGCAAAGCGCGGCGTAGAGTTCCGCCACTCAACACGCAATGCCTCGGAATTCGGCGGGAATTGGGGCACGGAAGTGTTTACGAAGTGTCTTAATGGGAACTGATTAGTGTCTTAACACTAGGTTCCCAGGGTCCCTTTGCCCATCCTGTTATGTGCGAGATACAGCGTGAAGCGAAAAAAATAATATAAAGCCTTCATATTTAAGTTCAATGTTTGAGATTGAACAAGATCCGAGATTGCTCTGGTAACTTGCATCAGAACCAGAAGATACATAATAAAAGAATTAGGCCACAGGATGCGACTTATTTAGAGGATGACTGCAGTTGGACTTACAAGATACAGGGTGAGTCATATTGAACTTTCCGGTTTTGGAAGGACGTTGCACGAAGAAGGGAAGGAGTAGAAGGGTGGGGATGGTGTCATTAGACGCGCCATGACATGCAGTTTTAGTGTGAGCAATGGCTTGGTCGGGACAACATCGTGCGTTCGTAGTTGAAGAGTTTATTAAAAATGGCGGCTCCGTGATCACAACACAGCGTGCGTTCCGTTTACATTTTGCTATTGGTCGACGTGATCCCATTCCCACTGGACCA
>JAKRZM010001304.1:30670-52729 GCA_036379175.1 Heliconius cydno galanthus | reverse complement strand
GTGTAATTATAGCGATTATGGGCACGGATTTAGCACTTTGCGGTATATTATGTATAATTAGACCGGCTGTATTGGGGCTTACCTTTTATCTTATCTTTTTCTAATCTATAGCCATCTATAATACGCAAATAGACATTGCGACAGTTGTACATTATTAAAATATTTAATAATATTAACATTTTTTGTGGGGAACGGAGTCTGCCTAACCCGATGTGTGCGGGATACAGCGTGAAGCTGATTTTTATTTATTTTTTGTATATAATGAGTGGTCACAGTGGTGTTCTTCTGGCTGTAACACGGTGGTTGTAGGTTCGAGCCACATTCGAGCAAATGAATTAATTGAAGCATTGAGTGCCGACAGTCAAAATGCCTCCGAAGAGTGTTCCAATATTAGTTTCCTTCGGCTTATCCTGGTGTATGAAGGATAAACCTAAAGGAAGTTTATGAAAATAAGAGAATACTAATAAAGTTTTCCTGTTTTCCTGAAAAAGATTAACATGCAATGTTTTTACCAATAAATCAAATATATTTGATAATTATTTTATAAATTTAAAAGATGACCTATAATTGTCTATCAAATTACATATTTTATCAAAAAAATGTGAAATAATATTAATTTATTAGTCACAGATGTATGACTGTTTGCATATGTTTTTACATTTATTGTTTTATAAATAAATATGGTGTTTTTTTTATCAATAGATTATGAATATACCTACTATGTAAAGGAAAAATATTATTTATTCCCTGACATTTTGTAGAGCAAGGAAGGGACTTACAATAAAGAAATCCCTATGTTTTATGTAATTTTGGCTCATCCAGACTCCATTATATGGGTGTCTTTGGTGAGTGCCTGACTGACAATATCCACGCGGCTTTCCCTGTTATCGTACCAAGATAGAGTAGACAGAGGGAACCTAGTGTAAAGACACTCCGACTCGGTACCAGCATAGAATACACAACCTGTCGCGTTATAGTCACACGCTTGTACACCGACTGGTTTAAACTTTAAAAAACTTTATTTAATTTATTTTGAATTGTAAATACATAAGTATGTATGTGGGTATTTATGTTATACTAGCGGCCCGCTCGCGGCTTCACCCGCGTGAACTATGTTATTATTAATTTCTGTCTCCATGGCTACGTCCTAGTGACGTCTATGCAAAATTTGAGACTCCTAGCATTTGTAGTAACGAAGTTTCATACAAACTTTCGACCCCAAAAACAACCCCTTAGAAGTCGAATATTGCAAATTCCCGTCTTAGCGAGCACCTACGTCCTATAAATAACTCCTATGCAAAATTTGAGATTTCTAGCACATGTAGTTTCTGAGATTTCGTGATGAGTGAGTGACCTTTCGATTTTATATATATAGATGACTATCAAGACAATGCGCGGCAATACGCTTTCATTACGGTATTAGTAATTAAGTCATAAAATAACTTATAAAATAATAATCTTCATAATAATAACATGATTATAATATTATAATTGTTTGAAGTGCATTTTGATTATGTACATACGATGACACTTCACTTTAATTCACTTGAGTTCACTTTAGTTTATTATATTAGAGGCATAGTAGTCATTTGCTTGAGAATGTCGTGATAGGGCTTAAACGTGTTAATGAATTATTGTATTCACGCTGTTTCACGTTGTATCCCGCACACAGCAGTGACAACATATTTCATTCCCTCAAGTGGCAATCGAACCCTCGACCTATTACGTTTACAGCCAACAATTCTCTGCCATTATAAACGAAAAAGGAGTAAATATTTAAAAAAAACGTGAATCTAGATACCGCCCTCGATATTTAATTCTGTGCAAATACAAACGTCCACGTGGTCACAAAAAACAAGATGGCATGCGAAGCTAATTAAATTGGCTTATCTTGACAGCAACAAATGAAGGCCACTTTGGCCAACACGAACACGAGTGACTCAGTCCAGTCACTAAGTGCGCGTAAATTTTTGATGGCATAAATAATTAAAATTGATAACATTTTTTTATAATATTTTTATGCCTTAAACGTATGGTCTAGTGTTTTAGCGATCGTTTTTTGCTTTTTTTAGCTGCACAAACTAAAAAAAAGCAAAAAAAGACTTGAAAGACTAATGACATTCCTTTTTCTACTAAGATACTCCGTTCCCCCATTTCCGCCGAATACTGCAAGAGTTGCGTGTTGACTAGCGGAACTTAACGCCGCTTGATTAGATAGAAGTAGAAACTATTTTATTTTTATTAATGTACATAGAAGCGAAGAACCAAATAATTAACAAAAAAAATTGCATACACATTTCTAAAATATTCTTCATAATAATTTATCGTTGTACGTGAACCTGTCAATATGCTATATTTAGAGCTAACTGTACACCCTGCTTACACCTTCATTCAGTTCACTGTCATTGACAAGTTATGATATCCGTGGGAAACGCTGTAAATATCCGGCGTTAAACTAAGGGTTTTTGTTTTTATGTACTTCCCTCATTATACAATGTGGTCAGACAGAATTTAGTAATACGTTATTATTCTCCACTCTCTTCTTAATACATTGGTCTTAATGTCACAATGGCGTCTCTTCTCATCTACAAATGAGATCATGTTTTTGTTTAAAAATGTAATTCACAATTTTATTTACGTTTGTAAAAGGATATTTCAATTGTGAAAAACAACACAAGTATATATTTATAGTATTTATATTATTATTGTCAATATATTTTTATGAAATACGTGTTATAGTATTCATATATTTGGGTTCGAACCACACTCGAGAAAATGAAATATTTATTTAAATTTATATTTGCATTTCTTCGCTCTGGCAACAAGGCAAAAGTCCGACATTTAGTTCCGCCGCTCAACACGCAATGCCTCCAAAAATACGGGAGAAAGTGGGGAACGTAGTGTCTTAACACTAGGTTCCCTCTGCCTACCCTGCTGCTTGCGGGATACAGCGTGAAGCTCATTTAACATACATACATATGGTATGTGAGCTATTCACACGAGCTATCAAATATTTTATTATCGTAGATTATTTTAGCAAACTTTTAGCAAAACATAATGACGTTAAGTGCTACAGTCAACAATTTCCACATCAGCAATATAGGAAAATTCCAGTTTTTGTAGCAGTATCTGAAGTCAATGCACCGCGGTCCACGATCGATTGTTTCGCTCTTGATTGGTGGAAAACCCCGTTTTTTGCAAACAATAGATTAAAATTATAACTGTTGAATTTAGTTTCACAGAAATATATAATTGGTTGGTTTTCGAATACGATAAATTGGTTTAACGCTATCATGGCGCAGTATAGTCGTGTCGAATTGTAATGAAATATTTAATTTTTCATTTTATCGCTCTGGTGTCGCGGCGTTCAGTTCCGCCATTCAACACTCAATGCCTCCAGAATTCGGCGGGAAGTGGGGAACGGCTTGTTTTTAATCTAGCCTCCGTCTGCCTACACGCACCGAAGTGCGGGATACAGCGTGAAACTAATTAAAAATATTAGTTACTAGTGGAAAAAAAAATAGGAGACTGTAGTAATTTAAAAACTAAATTTTCCTAAATTCAAATCATCCCGCTAAATGTAAGAGCTATAGAATTTTATTAAGGCGAATTGATTACAATTGTCTCATTAGTTTACAAAATAATAAAAAACACCAATCAAAAAAAACAAACAATTTACATCGATGTTGATATCTTATTAAACTAGTACGTATTACAGCAAAAAATAAACGAGTTGAGGTTTATCGGCCTGCATTCTATTACATATTATGGAGGTATTAAATTAAGAAAAAAACCGCACTGTGGCGCCCGTCGCGAATACCTCTATCCTATCCGTGTGCTACCGCGGACGGACGGTGCTCGTTATAGTTATTCAATGCATTCCTCTCCTATCTATTTATAGTGGTTTATTTATATCGTTGGTGTTAACTTAGTTCGTGAGCTATTTCTGTTTGAACGTTTAAAATAGTTTTTAGTGATATAACTAAGATTACTTTTTAAAGTATTTATTAATATTTTAAAAAGCAATCTTAGTTAGATAATTATTTTTTTAAAATTTTTATTTATTANATAATAAAATATAATTAGCTAAAATATACGTCATCGTTCACTCTGTTTTTATATCTCTCCGTTCTATATTTTTGAGGGTGTTAGATAATGAATATACCATTCAAATTTTACCAAGCTGGGAAATATCTATGAGGCCTTCGTGGCGCTAGAGTAGAAGCATTCGACTGTAAACGTGACGGCCGTGGGTTGGATTCCCGCTCAGGTGAATGAAAAAGTCTTAACACAAAGTTTCTAGGTTCCCGCTGTCCACCTTAAAACTAAAAAAATATATTACTATACTAGTGGGACTTTCGTCCACAATATTATATTTAATCAGAAAAGCCAACCGGCATTATAAAAGCATCCAACTACTACTTTCATTTTACACTATAAAAATATTAGAAAGAACAATGAAAGTAACAAAGGTGTACAATCGTGACTTCCAATATAAAGTAAAATAGCCTTTTCGGGGACAAATTTCAGCTTATAGAAATAACACCCTATAAATATTTACACGTATATGCTCTCACTTTTACAAGGAATAAATACAAGTAAATGTATTCGAAAGACGTCGCTTTACGAATTCAACTGACTCTTTGGGGCCGTACGGTTGTGAGCTTTTTGACGTGTTTTATATATATATGTAGGCAATTTTTGTCTAAGGTATCGAAATGAGCATTAAGATAATAAAAAAACAAATATAAATTACGTACATATGGAGGCTAGTTGTGAGTTCGATTCTCACTCATAAAATGAAATATTTAATATTGTCATTCGCTCTGGTAACGAGGTAAAGCGCGGCTGACTTTCCGTAGTCAATATGTAATGAAATAGAAGTGTCTTAGTGGGAACAGAGTGTTTTAACGTTAGTTTCCCTACCTATACGTTCTGGAAGACCTTTCGTCGATACTAGAGATATATGAAGAGTACTATAATAGAGATCACATCGATATTTTCATATGTTAACTTTTATATTTAACATCGTAGTTGCGTAAATAATACTAAAAGAATATGATATAATTACATAGTTAAATCTCATATATTTAATTTTTCTACAGGCAGTTAAATATTTTGCATAATAAAGACCTAGATGATTTCACTATTATTTAATATAGGAAGACCTCAGCTTCACAGCATTAGTTGCCAGAGCCTTAAGCTGTAAAACCTCAAGTACTTAGTAGTTAATTAATTATATCACCAGTAGAATAATCTGAGATTTCGCAACATTAACACTTTACTCGCGTACTTAGCCGTAATGGTGATTGACGCACTAAAACCGGTGTCAATCGAAGTTTTTCGATTAAATGCCGTTGGTAATAAATGGTGTACGGACACTCCCTCGTCGTTCGATGCGACAGTAATTGTGCTCATCCTCTCTGTGACGGCGTTTTATAGGCTTCTTAATATATAATAATTATTAGTTTTATTTAAATATTAAAATTTAATTTATTAATTTTATATGTGCTTACATATATTAGTCTATTTATGTTACGTGTGTTTAATGAAGAGATATTTAAAATTTCTAAAAATGTAATAATTATATTAATAATTTATGTATTCCTTCCTTAGAAGAAAACATTGTCTGTGCGAATTTTTTTTAAAGAGCACAAAAACAATCCTTCCTAAGCTTTACTTTAATAATTAAAAACTTATTAATAATTTATGTGCATATTTGAAGGTACAATCATTTTCAACAGACCAACATCCAGGCTTCAGATAAAATCCACCGTAGAATATATTAAGTTCGAAACGAGTTATTTAATTCGCTCCCATCATTACTAGTCACGAATAGAATTTTTTTAAAGAACTAAGTGTTTTCAAGAAATTTAATTCACTTTCAAAGGAGCTTTGTTCTTACATATTTTATGTAAGATTCCTTTTTTATATAGTGTAAGGTTGAAAAGTAGTTTTATGTAAGAAATGTTTCTTAATAAAAAAATAAGCTATTTATAAACAATTTTCTTGATGTGACTAATAAACACAGTATAGTTTTGAGTGCCTTTATATTTAGAAACATTTAAACTGAGCCTAAAAATAGTAAATAGAATGATAGATTATGGAATCTATCCATTGTTCAAATAAAACCAATGAAGTGACAGTCAGACTCGCCCACCGAGGATTGCGTACCAATTTCAGGATTGTAGGTCAACAGGAAGTAGAACTTATAAAAGTTGACAAACTTAAGTTTGCGGGCGCAGGCAGTCATTTTTTATGAAATAAATTACAAATATAAGTTTGTTATAATTTACGCTTTTCACATTTTTTCGTTTGTTTATATTGATTGTAAGTTCTCACTAAGTGCTAAATTTCGTAACTGTAGGTCCACGGGAAGTACTAGATTTGATTACGCGGCGAATTTCATGCAAATGCAGTAAAATCGACGCGTAAATGCCAGTTGGTATATTTTAACTAAGTTGATTTAGAAAACTTATTTTTTTTCTTTTTCCAGTTGAATATTTGATATTCATTTCAGCTTGATACGTACGATGACTACTTGAGACAAATGGTTTGACAGACTGACAGAAGCGCAATCCGTTTTTACCTATTAAGGTACGGTACCCTAAAAAATGATAAATAATTACAGAATCTCTGTACTCTTAGGTAAACTTTTCAAAGCCTTCAGATATTTTAAGGTATCTACAATTGTCATACACGTGTATTCTGCAAAGTATTACAATCTAATTACGTTGAAAGTTTCAAACCCAAAATTAAAGAGAAAGTTTGACTATCCTTTAGACGTTCACTTCATATTAAGTAACTAGTTTTAAGAAGATATGATTTGTACGTAAAATTTGTTTTTTTGCTTAAAATATCTCTTTTAAATATAAAAAAAAATCTTATAAACCAGTACGGCAAAGACTTTCTCATTTTGTTTGGAAAGATATTCTTTAGGTCAAACTAATAAAGCTAGAAATACAGTGCTCTCTTTACTATCGCAAATAAATATTATAGATGAAATATGAATACAATAAATATTTCAAAGGGAATGTCTCTATGTATGTGTATTTTACACTATTTGTGTCCACTCACACAAATGCAAAGCTCAGCTTACATCTTGAGGACTATATGTGAATCCAATATGAAATTTATTCTTCTTTATTGAAAATCTTTCTTTAACTTCTAGCTTTTAACGATAAAATCAGTCAATTAATAGACCCATTCGTTCATAGATACGATTTTAAATATAAGTAATAAAATACTAAACTATTTCACTAGTAAATCGTTATTTGTCTTGGTTCTGGTCAAAGTGTGGCAGTACCGGGGGATGGCGCTAATGATCGCGGGCGGGACACGCAACGGCTAGATTAGATCGGCCCAATTCTTGGGGAGTAATTTCCGTTGTACAGTTCGATGGCCCCCTTGATAGAAAAACCTTTAAGAAGCCGAGCTTGGGCCTCGGAAGTAGCTGTATTGGGTTATATATGTATAGCTGTTGAAACAACTTTTACTGATTAAATTATATGTGTACAGAAATTAGTGGGGTATGTTAAAATTTCAATATTGGCAGACATCTTGTAAATGTTTTATATGTAACTGAACAAATAATAGATATAAATCAATATATTTTTCTGAAGTTTTTGATACGCCAAAGTGAAATGGGCATAGTTTTATGGTAATGAGATGCCGGAAGAGAAACAGCGTGGGTGAACCGATTCCTACCTGCTCGTTTCGAATTTTAAGGAGTTGTGACCTTTTACCTCGATCCCAAGTTTCACTTTCATTAGAAATACATCAAATACAAGAAATAATTCGGTTCCCCTTTATATAAATGTATTATTATTTATATTTATTTCATTTCTTCGCTCTAGTATCAAGGCAAAAGCGTGACGGTGCCACTCAACATGTAATGCCTCGAATTCGACGGAAAATGGTGAACGGAGTCATTGAATACTAGGTTTCCTCTGATAGATTCATCGAAAAGCTGAAAAAAATACAAACAAGGATTTGAATGTGACGTTGCTCCTTTGAATAAGTAACTGCATATTCCACCATCAGCTATTAGCAATAATATGACAGCAGTCAGTCAGCATATGACAGCCGTCAGTCACAGAACTAACTAAANCTGAAGTTTTTGATACGCCAAAGTGAAATGGGCATAGCTTTATGGTAATGAGATGCCGGAAGAGAAACAGCGTGGGTGAACCGATTCCTACCTGCTCGTTTTGAATTTTAAGGAGTTGTGACCTTTTACCTCGATCCCAAGCTTCACTTTCATTAGAAATACATCAAATACAAGAAATAATTCGGTTCCCCTTTATATAAATGTATTATTATTTATATTTATTTCATTTCTTCGCTCTAGTATCAAGGCAAAAGCGTGACGTTGCCAGTCAACATGAAATGCCTCGAAAATTTCGCGGAAAATAGTGAACGGAGTAATTGAATACTAGGTTTCCTCTGATAGATTCATCGAAAAGCTGAAAAAAATACCAACAAGGATTTGAATGTAACGTTGCTCCTTTGAATAAGTAACTGCATATTCCACCATCAGCTATTAACAATAATATGGCTATCAGTAACTGCCAGTCATAAAAAGAACTAACTAAATAATTTAGGCACACAGATATAAAAGATAGAACGCAAAAGACTGTGCAAAGTGGAGTAGGTTGAGTAGGAAGGCAGACCCTGGTAATTGCCGGGATTAATGCCAGGAAGAAGAAGAAGAAGTTTAGGCACACAGATATATAAATATCTGTTTCACATACATTTAAATAATCACTATAAAAAAGCAAAAATATATATATGTACCGCCCTAAATAAATAAAAAAAACAGGTCGATTATATGACATACATTTATTTAACTGGAGTCTATCCAGTGCTCTTTGATTGATTGGAAGGTTAATATGGAAATGTATCGGTTTCGGGCTTGTACCGACGTTATAGACCCTCGTAATTGACTATTGATTTCCTCATTTGCATAGTTCACTGTATACAACTGTTGGATTCTGTGAAACTAGTGTAATCTCTTCATGTTTGTGTCTTGACATGTAGAATAGAATTAATTTATATTTTAGACTAATTTATATTATTTGTAATGGGTCTGTATAAATGCTAGGATTGGTTCGATATCCGCTTAAAGGAATAATTTTATTTGAGTTATATCTCTCTCCATATTCCTAGTTTGGAAAGAAAAACTATGCGTAGAGTTTCGATACTTAATACGAAATGTCTTTAAAAGAATCGATAATAGTAAAACGTTAATTTTTACTCTTGGCCCGATATATGCAAGAGATGATGGAAGTTTTTTCTTTCAAGAATAAGTTTCGCTTCCAGATTTTATGCTGTTTCATTTTAATATTCTTTATTATAAAGTTCAACTTTGTTTTTTGTAAATTAAGTTTTAATCTACATATTATGGTGTAAAGTGAAGCATAAAATATTTTTATAGTTTTGTTTAGCTTCACACTGTAACACGCAGGGAACCTGGGAACCTGAGAGACTTCGTTCCCATTGAGACACTTCCGTTCCACACTCTCTACCGAATTATTCAGCATTGCATGTTAAGTGGCGGAAGAAGAAAATGAAAATACTAAATACTTTTTTTTTCAGGTGAGAATCGAACCCAAAAGCTTTTACTTTACCAGTCGCACGCGTGTGCCCCTTCGCATTTAATTACTTGTTATATTTGTATGATTAATTAACTTTTCAAGTTTTCATTTTGAACGTTTCAGTTAACCACAAGTAATAATTTTCTTGCTAATTTAACATATTAGAATGAAATATTGCCTTAGTATATGTACACATACTTTTTGGTCCTAGGGCAGAAGTATGCGAATGTGACGCGACGGTTGTGAGTTCAAATCCCAAGAGAATATGAATTATCCATTTCTTCGCTCTGGTACCACGGCAAAAGCTCGTTGAGTTCCGCCGCGTCTTAACGCTTGGTTCCCTCTGTCTCCCCTGCAGTGTGCAGAATACTGATTTGTATTAAATTTTCATGTATACTCTGTACACATGTATATAATTTATTACGTAAATACCTGATCGGATTAAGATTTTAGTGCTAAACAAAAAACCTAATAAACACCCACGCTCATAGTTTGTCGGCTAATTTATCATAGTGTTTTGTTCTCTGACGTTTTTAGCCAATGTTCCTATCGTGTATTGTAATAAAATTGCTAAGAATATAATGATGATGATGATGGAGAAATTTTCTTAGTATACTAATTAGAGAAGTGGATCTAGTGTCGCAATTGGTTAGTGCCTGAATTGCATTGCGGTTGTATTGGTAACGGGTTTAAGCGGGAAAAAGCTCAGGCTTAAAACAAAAATATTACTGAAATCATATTTCAGGGATGAAATTAAATTCAATCATGCACACTCCATTACTCTGCTCATTAGGAAATGAAAATATTAAATATTTCATTTCCTCAAGTCCATCCAGAATTCATCAGAAAGTGGGGACCGGAGTGTATTACACTAGGTTCCCTCTGCCTACCTTACCGTACAGCGGAATACAGCATGAAGCTGATTTCCTGAAGTGATAATCGAACCCACAACCTGCATCGATTATAGTCGCACACGTGTGACCATACCTAATTGCACCAAATAAAATTCCCCTAATTTCTCATGAAGAAACATGAAGAGCAATTCCTCTTATATAGTGATATTTTGATGATTAGTGATGTTATTAATTCCATAGCGCGTACCGTAGTGATGTTCCGAGAGCGTTACGTGCGAAAGGGCAATCAATCAGAGGTGTTGAACCGTTAGTAGCGAGCGTGAGTAAGCCCATTCGACTGGTGTAAAGTCATAAGTAACGCTACGGTTTTGGCATGTTTTGAGGGGAGGTTCTATAGAAATGGATGAAAACTTTCTTTTTGATTTCTATTTCAAGGATTGGAGTAAGAGATATATATGGTTTTAGGTAGAAATTATTTTTCATAATGTAACAAATTGATTTTAGTTGAAAAGAATGCTTTCAAATTGAGATTTTCTTTTTTTACATTTTTGTGAATCTAATATTCACTAGAAACTTTTTAGTACTTAAGTTCTATTTTTCCCAGCTTTAAATCCAATGCCGCGCATTGCCTCAAGAACAGCGCGCAGAAATGAAAGTAAAAAATATCTAATTCCCTCGAGTGGGGATCGAAGCCACGACCTGTCGATATTACAATCACGACTCCTCTAGAAACTTAACATATATTAATTATAAAATTTTTAATAACACCATGTCGTAAACAAAATATATTACACATAAATGTACTGTAATGAAATTGTGGCTCCCATTACCCATATCCTGCTAAGTAGATTTTTACGAGCGTTATCGGTTTTTCCCCTGAGAATCATATGAACATATACAAATAAAATTAGCCAAAAATATACCTACTTTGAGAGTGAAATAAGGATTTTTGTTTTTCGATCTTTTAAGAGCATAATGACAAATCATTTTTCTCTTTTCGGGATAAGGCTTGGTCAAATCGAGATAAAATATTATATCTTTAACGCGTATTCGTGCTAGTTTTCAATGTATGGCATCCACTTCCTATAGGCTGTGTCAGACACGCTATCCGGTGATTCAGACTTTTTATAATGTTCTTATCATCGAGTCATGCCGATGCTGTTATCAAGATAGGTTTTTAATATACTTCAGGCCAGTCGTGATGCAGGGGCACAAGCGTGGCAGTAATTGCGACAGGCTGTGGGTTTGATCCCCACTCAAGGAAATGAAATGTTTAATATTTCCATTTCTTAAACTTAAATTTTGTTTTAATGAAATTAGCCAATATATGAAATATTTTTTTTTTCGGTTTTTTTTTTATTTTTTAAGTCATTCTATGGTGCGTTTAAGAATTATACGGATAAGTAAATGTATTCAATAAATGTATTAAAAACAACTATGTTAATTAATTATGAAAAATATAATTTTATCAGTAATTTCATGAAACATAATAATACATAAATAACATTAAATAGCTTGCAATGTATTCACGGAGCTTTAAAAAATGGAGAAGCTTATCTAAAAAACTAAATCACAAACCTCAAATGTTCTTTGTATTCCAACATGTGACAAATCAAATTCTATTCATCGTAGGCGATAATGAAGTACCAGGGAAAGCCCTTTTCCAATACCACGGTCAATGGGAAGTCCTTCTGGAGTATTATTTTTGGCGCGAGCGCGCTCGGGACGCTGGCGGCCAGTGCGGGATGCGACCTGTTGAAGTGAGGTTGCGACGTCACAGCTCTCGGGATAAGCGTTGAATTTGAATTTGGAACGCTATATTGTGTGGCCAGTTACAAGTGTTGTGCTTTGGGTTTGGAATTTTTGTGTTGTCTGTGGAGGTAAATTAGTGTTTTATTTTTTAAATTAATATATAATTAAGTATAATTTATTTTTTTGTAATATATTTATTATTATTATTTATTTAATTATCTTATTCTACTTTTTATTAACGAGTATATATATTTAATTTTTTTACACTTTTTTATTTTTTATTTTAACAATGAAAATTACAAGGAAATTCTGTCTATATTTTAATCTTTAGAACAAAGCTGTGACTCTTAGCGCGGCTTACTAATACCATTATTTTTTTGAAGAGGAAAATTTATTAATGCCAGCGTTAAGAAGAAAGAAATGGACGCGTATTTGTGCGTAGGCGAGGATAAGGAGGATGTGTTCTAGGTTGTGGAATATAATGGTTTCTTTTTCTAATTTGGTTAATTATTTAAATATATGTTTTAGTGTACGAATAATATTAATTAATATTCAATATAAGAGTTTTAGGAAAATATCCACAAAACGTTAATTGATGTATACTAGTTTGATTTCATTTGTATGTGAGTTTCTAAATAATTGCTTTATATGTTTGCAGTAAATTTTCTTATCATAGAGACAATATTTCTACTTATTCTTGTCTTTTAAATCATATTAGCGATTTTTTGGTTTTAAATTTATGGAGGGAATTCTTATAAATGTGTCTTTATTATATTGATAACCATTTTCAATAGTTTACAATCAAGTTAAAATTCGATTTTGGGGCGCCTACACAGTTTACGCTATCTAAAGGTTAGGCACCAAAATAACTTATTGAAATATTATTCTATGTTTCTATGTTAGTAACTTTAAGCTTTTAATATAAGTTATAGAAGATAATAGATACCAAATTAGGTAGAATGAAAGAGATTCTCTATCAGTGTATAAGCAAACATAAAAAAGATAATAAAATTTGGAATAGTTATCGTTTTTGGTATTTAATAATCTATGTAATGTGAAGGTTATAACTATACCAGGGAGGATAGAGGTACGGAGGAACGTCGCCATTTTTGGAAAAGTCGATCAAAATAGGTAAAACAAATATAGATGCCATAGAATAAAACAAAAATAACGATTCAAATAACTACTGTCATTCATCATCATCATCATCATCATCAGCCTGTCCTCGTCCACTGCTGGACATAGGCCTCTCCAATGGCAAGCCACTGAACTCGATCTTCACTAGAGTCATTAAAAATTTCTTATTTTTGCTGAGTCCATATCATACCTTTCTTGATATTAACTCCATTTCGGTCGAATTTTGAACTATAATTTATACTTTACTAGCGGACACTTTACACACTCTCCTACCTCTACTTCTCTCTACTATCCATAACTTAAGCAAATCATGCAAGAATCTTTAACTTCTATGAAATATGTAGTTAGGCACTGTTATTTAATGTTTACATAATTATCTTTTACTGCAAATGCAATATGGCCGCTATCAAAAACTATGAGCATAATAGCATTTTAGTATTATTGGTGAGAGTAGAACGTTAAGTACAATTGCTCTGATAACCATCAAAATCTTGATTGGTAAGAGATGAAAAGCGGCACTTAAGATATTGGTAGATGACTTTTAGGAAATTACCCTTTTAATATTATTCAACCCTGTTGATATTTATATAAGTCAAACAACGAAACGCGGCGTTAAGTTCCGCCACTCAAGACGCAATGCATTAGAAATTCGGTAAGGTGGAGAACGGAGTGTCTTAACACTTGACACTGACTAGGTTGGCTGTAGCATGTCGATGAAAAAGAAAATATATTATGAATTTGATTCTAATGCCTAATTTTGTTAAAAAAAACGATAATTTATTAATTATTATTATATGATATCAAATTTCATGTCTGTTGATTTGCTCGTTATAAACAAGAAAATATGCTTACAGCTTTCATAAAACTTTTGCCCTATAAAGTTATTAGCCGTGCATGGCATTTCCATATAAAAGTTCTTTAGATTATAATATGAGCATAACACTAACAATATCCATTGAGGCCGTGGTGCATTGGTAAAAGGGTGGGACGTGGTTCATTCCCCCGAGTGGGAATCGAACCCACAACTGTCGCGTCCCACTTGCGCTCCTAAGTCACGACGGCCTCGTCTATATATATAAAATCGAAAGGTCACTCACTCACTCATCACGAAATCTCAAAAAGTACCAGAGCTAGGGATCTCAAATTTTGCATAGGAGTTATTTATAGGACGTAGGTGCTCGCTAAGACGGGAATTTGCAATATTCGACTTCTAAGGGGTTGTTTTTGGGGTTGAAAGTTTGTATGAAACTTCGTTACTACAAATGCTAGGAGTCTCAAATTTTGCATGGACGTCACTTATAGGACATAGGTACTTATGGAGACAGAAATTAATAATAACGTAGTTCAAGCAGGCGAAACCGCAGGCGAGCCGCTACTATTTAATAAAAAAACGAAATAAATAATATAACACTCTGCTATAAACTATTTACTTTATAGCTAAACACGACTCTATCTAAAGCTAAACTAAAATCAGACGACGATATACGGCACCTGAATACATTACTGGCACTTAAAACTCAGATAAGGGTAATCTATGGAGTGCGTGTACAGGCGTCACGATAGTGTTAGCTATTCTATGCTGATTTGTTTTTGTTAACTATATTATAGTATAGCGTGAACCTAAAGAGGAAGTGTAGTGTTGAGACACTACGCTTCCAACTTACTGTTGAATCCTTGAGGCATTGTGTGTTGAGTGGCTGAATTCAATGCCGCGCTTTGCCTCGAAACCAAAATGAAGAAATGAAGAAATTAAATTATTTATTTCGTCGAATGGGAATCGAATCCACAACCTGTTATGCGATTGCGCCTGTATTATCTGTGTCTATAAATATACAGACAGGTACAACGCAGATTTTTTTTTCTATATAAAGGAATGATATTGAAATATTTAATTAATTTATAATTAAATTAAATTTAAATAATTTTAAATTATATTGATTGATTGATTGTTGTTTTCTTAGACGTCATAGCATACGTTGCCAATAGTTGTATCAGTTGTATAACGGGATTGAAATTATAATGTAGGAGAATTTTGAACATAAAAGAGTGTTCTATAATATGCAACTAAAACCCGATATCAAACGGTAAACTAAGCAAATTTTAAACTTATATCATTTTCTCATGGACGGCATTGCTGGACTAGACCAAATAAATGGGAACTATATGGGAAGCACCAGCTTTCAATATTGTTCCACCCAGTCGAAGGTTCTGAGGTAACAAACATAAAAAATACTGTAAAAAATACAGTTAAACTGAGAACCTCCTTTTACAATAGTGAGTTAAAAAAGGCAACTAAATGTTAGCCCATTAATTACAAAAAAACGTATTACTTGAAGTTCGGAAAAGTAATTTAATTTAAAATGGTTCTCGTTGAACCTTCATAACTTTTGGAAAGCGAATGGCAAAGCCAGTGTTTAAAACTGGAATAAAAGTCAAATTCTTTCTTCGAGTATAACGTGTCATTATCGCAAAAAAATCAGTTTCAAGCTTCACGCTGTATCCCGCACACAGCAGGATAAGTAGAGGGAACCTAGTGTTCCATTTCCACTTTCTGCCGAATTCTGGAGGCATTGCGTGTTGAGTGGCAGAACTTAACGCCGCGACCAGAGCGTGGAAATGGAAATATATACGTAAATAAATATTTCGCTTCCTCGAGTGGGGATCGAACCCACAACCGTCCCGTTACATTCACACCCTAGCGCTACTGGTCCACGACGGACGGTATATGTATGTATAAACAGATATTTCTTCTAACTGCATATAATTTGTTTCAGGTTCAAAGTGTAGTGCGGTTTAAATGAGAGTGGTAGTGACATACCAAAGTGGTATGTGTTGAAGTGAAGTGAAGTGATTGCGGTGGCAGTGGTCGCGAGTTCGTTCCGCGTCGCCGGCCGCCGCGGCGGTAGCCATGCCGCCGAGTTGACGACGGCGGCCGGCCGCGCCTCCCGCCGCTCGACCACTCGCTATACAAGTAAGTTTTGATATAAAACTATAGTATGGTCGACGAGTCTTGGTCGTTGTGAGGTTATCTGTGGATGGATGTGCAGATTTGATTCTTCTTGATTGTAAAATTGTAATGTTCAGAGCGGCCATGACTCCTTTAACGTACTGTACAGTATGCTTTTATTAGTACGTATCTTTATTATAACAAATATGAGAAGGATAATTAATATAATTAAAAATTAAATTTAATAAATGTTGAAATTGAAGAAAAAAAGGTAAATTGCCATAATATATTATCTAAAAATTTATTATCTAAATAAGGTTTCATACTAATAAAAAATTTAATACAATAAAATATCATTAATCATTGTTGTTGTCTTAAAATATGAATGAACAAAAAGTAAAAAAACAGACATAACACGACTATATATATGATTTAAATATTTTTTCTAAAGAAATCTTAAATCAATTTTAATTTTACGAAAATCCAATTGTAAAACTATGACTATTTTTTTTATGTGGCAACATTTCTCAAAAAGCTCTTCGAGGTTAGACCGACCGTAAATATTATTTTATCCGTACGTAGTGATTACAATTTATTTTGGGAATGGCTCATACGGACAATTCAAACAAATCTCTCCAGTTCCCTGTACAAATATTATCTATTGTGCTTTAAATATATTCTTTCGAGGCAAAACCTTGCGACTGTAAGCTCGGTAGATAGTGGGTTCGATTCCAATTGGAGAAAATTATATATTTCATATTTTCATTTTCCTCCCTCTGGTAATGAAACAAAGCGGAGAATGGAAGTTAATAGTAACGGAATGTCTTAGCACTATGTTACCAGCTGTTAGTATAGTAGTCCGAAAGACTGCGTGAAGCTATAAATATATACGAGTACCATATATTGTTCCAGTTCAATTGACAGAATTCATCAATGAATGAAATTTAATTAGTATATTAATTCAATAGTTAATTTATTGAAATTTAAACGCAACTGCTATTTACGCTCAGTTGATTTTGAAGCTTTGGCAAATAAATTTTAGTTGTTCGTTCCAGCCCGAGGCGAATAAATGACGTGTACTATTTTTTCACGTGCATATTTCTTTAGTTGTAAAATATTTTTTTGTATTTCTTCGTGCGTATATTTCTCCAGTGTTTTAGTGAATCGATAACAGCAGTCGATTTTTCAATTTGTTTAGATTTATATAGGTATTTCTTTCTTTAGTATGAATTTATTTTATTTATAAAGTAAGCTGATTTTTTTTTGTTGTGAGGCCAATCGTGATGAATGGGGCATAAGTGTGTGACCCTGTATACGACGGGTTGCGGGTTCGTTTTCCAATCCAGGAAATGAAATATTTAATATTTTCTTTTTTCATTCTGCTGTCGAGGCAAAGTGCGGCGTTGAGTTTCGCCACTCAACAGGCAATGCCTCCAGAATTCATCGTAAAATGTCTTAACATTCGGTTCCCCCTTACAATCCACAGTGTGAAGCCACAAAAATATAGATTTATTCAAATGTAATTTTATGTTTATTAAAACAAAAGATATGTTTGTTTATAGTAAATATCATGTTATTTTTACAAGGCTTATGAAATGTTTAAAATAATTATCTTATTTCCGCGGGTTGTAAATACATCACGTAACGTTCCCTAGAATTCAATATTAGGCTATAAAAATATAATAAAAAAAATAGATGAGTGAAATCATTAATATTATTTCATTTTCTAGCAATTTGAAAATTCAATTAGACTCAGATCCTGCAGTATACCTACTTGAATGCTTTGTGAAAATCTAGATTGAGATTTGAGAGTGCAATTAGAGGAATAATTCTATACTACTATGTCTACATATATTCACATTCATATGTTTTGATAATATTTTTTTGTTATAAAAAAATTTTAAAATAGAAATTCTCTATTGTAAATGTAACTTTACAACATTAAACGGATGGGTTCAATCGCCAATTGGGAGAATTGAGTTATTTTCACTTCCCCTCTTCGATAAGACAAAGTGCGGCGTTAATATCCGCTATACAACATGTAACAAGCATTAAGTAGTACGGACTCTCTGTCAACCCTGGTATATGGGAGATATAGTGAAGCTGAAATGAAGCCAAATAATTACTTTGGAAGCCTGCATCCATTATGCTCAAATTACGTTAATGAGTCACTATTAATTTTATATAATTATTAGACTTATTAATGAATATTGAAAACTAAAGTGCTTAAAATTCTATCCACTGTATAATTCTATTTAATTAGTTTTGAACTGAACGGTCGTAGCATACCAGAGTTTGATAATATAATAATGTTATATATACGTTGTATTTTATAGTATAGGTAGCTAAAAATATAGGAGGAAGGAGAAGGCAGAGGGAGTCAGTTTCAATAGTTATTTATTAGACGTACTAGTATTTAGATCATGCTCTTTGATGTGGATGTGATATCCATGTTGCTTGCCAGAATAACATAGAAATGATGTAGATTTGATTTTAATTGTACTAACGTAAGTAAGTTACGTAAGTTCTATCTCGACGTATGATTTAATAAAATAAATGTGGAGAAACTTTGGATGAGTAAATGTCTTTTAGTGGAATTGTATATTTTAGTGGCACCAAAGGATGATATTTGAAAGCAGAAATAAATTTACCTGACTTTTAAAAAAATAATTTCAAATAATCTCACAAGTAAGAAGTGATTTTAGATTATTCCTTGCACAACAGGGTATGCAGAGGGAACCTAGTGTTAAAACACACAAACCCCTCTTTCTGTCGAATTCTGGAGACATTGTGCGCTTTGCCTGGACGCCAAAGCGAAGAAATGGAAATATAAACATAAATCGATCGTAAGATCTTGGTGTTTGGTTTTGGAGTTTAGCTCCAAAACCAAACCACTGAGCAAATTGTGATTGCGTTAACAAAAAATGTGACACGAGATTTTATATATATACATGTAAGTATGTATGTACACATATCATAACTTTTGCTGTTATTTAGACCAAACAACTTGTATCATAGTAATATTTAATGGCTAGCAATATTTAAAATCTAGGCCAGTATTTGAAATATTCTATAGCAGGAATACAAAGGATTCCCTTGAGATATTTCGATGGCTTATTTATGAAAGTTTGTAAATTTTAATATTGCTTATTTATATGAATATTATTGTATGAGCTACATTGTCTCTATTTGTATAAAACAAAATTTTGTATAATACTAAAACTTTTTGCTTAAATAGGATAGGTAAATAACAAATATGACAATTATAGGTAATAATATTCAATAATTATTTTTTGGGGCCAGTCGTGGTGCATTGGCACAAGCCTGTGACTGTAAATGCCACTCGAGGAAATTTATTATTTGTATTTCTTTGCTCTGGTGTCGAGACAAAGTGCGGCGTTCAGTTCCGTCACTTCAAACACGCAATGCCTCCAATAGTGTTCCCTCTGCCTACCCTGAAGATGTGGGGTACAGCGTGAAGCTGACAAAAAAGGTATTTAAATTGTATTGTCAATAATTGTTTCACTGAATATTTAAAGAGCACGGCATCGTAAAAGGGTCAGAAGGTGTGGGGTTAAGTGCAACGTTGTTTTGACGTAGATGGTCTACGTCACCGTAGCTCGTGCCATTTTTGCATACTTATATTTTTATTTTATATTTGTGACCTTTTAAAAGGACTTTTTATTTCTTTATTTAACATACAAGAATAATAATTATACTTTAAGTTTAAAATTGGCGTAAAAAATTATGATATTACATGTTATTGAAATTTTGCTTTGAAATTTCTAAATGTAATTATTTAATAAAATGATATAAATTCTGCAATGATTCATTAAACATTTCTTTATTTTTCTAATTCATTAAAATATTCAAGCTGCCGATCTAAAAATGTCATAAATATTCAAAATCTTCCATTGAATAAGGCAAAAAACAATCATAATCAAAACTGAAACCGCAAATATTCGCCTTTTTCAAAGAATTACCATATAGAGAGGGGAGTTTTAACTTTCCGTAAAATGAATTCTAAATCCAATTTCCAGCAAATGATTTTCTTCAGAAACCTCAGACAGGAAGATTTTCTTACTAAACGTGATATGAGTGTGAAAATATTTGAAGGTGCACATTTGATTACAAATTAGTCATACAAATACATTATTATTGCTCCAGGGGCTATGAGCTACCATTTTATACTTAAAAAATATCTGTATAAAATAGTTCTTATAACTATAATTTAAGATTTGTTTATGCTTAGATATTAAATAAATAAGTATTTTATGATATTGAAGAGGAAGATTGACTTTGTGTTAAGCTAGTTCGATCGCGACTATCTTTATAGTCAAAATAATAAAAAAAAGTTAGAAATATTCGAACGGCGGCTTACAAAATTACGGCTTACAAATTTCATTATATTAAAAATATGAAACTCATAAATAATAAACCAAAAAATCCAATGAACGCTGCAGGAACACTATTCCCAGGAATGTGGAATACTATAAGAAATGCCATTTAAAAGGCATCCTCATTTAGATATTGACTCACTAATGTACTGACGATAAATATCTCCAGCATTTAAATGGATTTCTAACTGGCCTTAAACATTCTATAGTGATAACAGTAATTGAAATATCTTCTATATCCTAATTATACTTGGTAATTAGCAGCTAAGAGTGTTATTTACTTAGGAGCACATAATTGTTACTCTAGAGAATAATATAGGTGACCGGCAGTTTGGACCAGGAGCACAAAATGTGACTATAAACACAACAGATTGTGGGTTCGATTCTCACTCAAGGAGATGATTAATATTTCCATTTCCTTCGCTCTAGTGTCAAGGCACAGCGCGGCGTTGAGTTCCGCTATTCAACACGCAATGCCTTCGTAATTCGGTGGAAAATATTGACGGAGTGTCTTAACACTAGGTTCTGTATACCCTGGTGTGTAATAATAATAATTCATACCATTAATAATGGCAAAACACAAATATATGAAAAAACAATAATATTTTTGCTGTTCATTGCCTAACAGTGACGACGACTTAATTATTCGAGTATGTATTTCATATTCACATTGACCTCAAAAACAAAAGTGCTTGATAATAAACAACAAAAGCAATATATTCTACTTATAGCAAATATATAATTGTTTTCTTTGAACATTCATTTTATTTACATTTTACATCTATTCTTAGTAAGCCCCCGCTGTTCCCTAAAATGTATGCCTTTGAGAGGAGTATTGGATATAGATTTTTTTGATCGAAAAGTCAAGATGTGGAACGAAAATTGTGTTTTTTGGGTCACATTTCATTTTTGACACGATAAAAATAAAATAAGAATATAGTTAGTTTCATATTTTTGTTTATTTTAGAGGATTGGCGTTTTATTATACTGAGAAAAGTTTATATATAAAGATAGGTAGAGAAAATAGTATCAAAGCACTCTATCCTTTGTTTTCTACCTAACCCTAGCCTACCAGACCTAGGAACTGGAAATAAGTCATCCTTCGAGTGAGAATGAAACCTGCAACTATCCTATTTACAATCGTATACTGAACTACTGGGCCACGATGACTTTAGATTCTAGTCATATATTTATCACCCAAGGTCTAATCTATATATATAAAAGGACTTGTCCTCACTGACTGAGGTAAGACGCACGCACAGCCGTAACCGCTGATGGTAGAAACGTGAAATTTAGTCAAAAGTTTACTTTTGTAATCTGGACATCCACTAAGAAGGGATTTTGAAAAATTTTAACCCTAAAGGGGTGAAATAGGG
>JAKRZM010001304.1:13746-27679 GCA_036379175.1 Heliconius cydno galanthus | reverse complement strand
CGGAGAGTGCTTAAACAATGGTTTCTCTCTGCTCATTAAAGAGAATCGAAAATTCGTTGGAAAATGGGGACCCAGAGTATGATAATGGGAGGAGAGAGTTTTAACACTAGGTTGTTTCACCTACCCTGCAATGGGGGGGGGGGATACATCGTGAAGAAAAATAAGACTATAAACTTTACTTTATTACAAGACTAATATAATATCCAAAGATACGTCAATTACAAGAGGATATTACGCCTAATATAAGCACCATGATGCACTCTCAAAGGCTCTTACGCTCGTAACACAATGTTGTGCGATAGGGTTGTGCATCGAGCAAATTCGATTTAAGCTGACGTTCTAGAGAGATCTATTTGTAATGTTGTTCTATATTCTGTTTTGTAATATCGTAGCATTTTATTTCGATATAGTTCTTGTATTATTTATTTAAATTTATATTTTCATTTCTTCGCTTTTGTGTCGAGGCAAATCGCGGTGTTGAGCTCCGTGTTTGTGTGCTTTGTGTGAGATACAGCGTCTTCTATATAAATAAAACGAGACGTACAACTCAAACCTCTGAACATAGAATAAAAACATTTTTTTGAAATTTTTTTTGAGCATAAGTTAGAAAAAAAATCACCTTTGAAAGCGCAATGTAGACGGTGACGGTTAAAATAAGCTATTTATAGTTTAGGCAACACAAAACCTTGAAATCGTAACAAGAAACTGTACTTAAAATTTATATTATTTAGAATGCAAAATTAACTGAATATATTAACTCTCAAATCCTATACAACAAAGAAATACGATACGTTTTGCGCTTTAGAATATCCATTATCCATATTATAATTAAATCGTGATATTCCATACGAACAATATATTTCCTTACGTCACGTCAGGGATACAATGCTACATCCCTATTGTGTACGACGATGCTTGCTGACAGATCAATCGTGTGTAATACGGTACGCTTGAATAGACCATATACATAGCTAACTTGCTTTTACTTCTAACTTCGTATCTTCGAAGCAGGGTAGGCAGAGGGAACGTAGTGTTAAGACACTCCGTTCTCCACTTTCCATCGAATTCTGGAGGCATTGTGTGTTGAGTGGTAGAACTCAACGTCGCCTTTACAAGGAAGATTAAAATGTTTTAGGTGTAATATTGCATTAAAAAAAAGTGGAGAATGGAAGTGTCTTAATGGGAACGGAGTATCTTAAAACTCGGCATCCAAGTTCTTTTTGCCTACTCTGCTATATGCGGGATACAGAAGCTTATAAAAAAAACAAACAATTAAGAAAAATAATAATAATTAAAAGGTTTTGGTGAATTTCTTTTTCCAAAATCATTTTACGTGTTAAAAAAACTTTTTTCTGGCTTCAATGACATCCTATCCATATCATTTTAGATTCGATATGATTTCTTAGAAGGCGTTCCTTGTAGACTTCGCCGTAGAGGTAAAAAGAAAAACAAATAATGACATAGGAAAATTTCAATGATATTTAGGATCTTTTATTATAAACATGTTATCTTGAAATATTTTTTTGTAGATCGCAAAGTTATAATGTTCTTAGTTTAATATTCTAAGTATTTTTTTTATTTTGATATTAAAGACCCTATAATGGGGATCCACCTTGAAGCTGATTTTTTTTTGTTATAGGTGGATTAATAGTTGGATAGTTATCATTATACTGTACATCGGCTGTTTAGTGGTGGGACTCAACACCGCGCTTTCCCTCGACACCAGAGCGAAAAAATGGAAATATAATTTTTAAGTAAACATTTCCTATCCTCGAGAGGAGATTGAACCCATAGCTTTTACAGTCACATTTTGTGCGCTACTACTGCCCTCCACGTACATATAAATAGGTCAATTTCTATAATATTATCATTATTATAACAGTTATAACAACAATAACGAAATAATAAATGTGGTGTCGAGATACATTTGCTACGGTCTGGCAATAATTAAATTGGTCGAGACGAGTCCTCGGATCATTGTAGATACTCTGAGTAACGCTCCAGGCACCTGTTGCTCTCCTATCCACCCCCAGCCTCCCCGGGCGTAGGGTTGCCACTGTATAAATAAAATGTGACATTATTCGAATATAAAGGTTATATATTTAGATTTTTTTGTGCAGTTTATAAGGGAAAGTTATATTTAAATTATGGACATTATGTATTTATTTTAAGATTATATTTAGCCCTTAAATATAATATATTAGTGATATTTATTTATTATTTTCAAAACATAATGCTATAAGCGTTTTTATATTCAAATAAATGAATAAATGTTGTTTTATATATATTTTTTAAATATGGCATCCCTAAGAGGAACCGTGTCGTCTGAACGTAGATTAATATCTAGTTCGGGTTTGAGTTGTGCGCGTAGCACGGACTGGACTCGAATTCTAAACTTATATTGCATTTCTACTAAAATAGTTTATAGGTAGATGATATAGGTTAACAATGAAATTTAGATGTTTTGCTATAAATATTGTGGATTTTAAGCTTTTTGTTATTAAATAATAGAAAATGAAACAATGCTTTGTAAAAAATATTACATATATTGTGTAATCTCTCTATCTCAGTGTTAAATATCCATATCATATCTATTTAAATAAAGAATATTTTGAATTTGAATTCTGCATATGGCAAGGTAGAGGGAGCCTAGTGTTAAGATACCTCATTTTTCGTTGAATTCTGCATCCAATGCGTGTTGAGTGGTGGAACTCAAGTCTCACTCAAAAGTCGCTCTTTGCCCCGATGCCAGAGCGAAGAAACGAAAATTTTAATATTTAATTCCCTCGAGTGGGAATCAAACCCACAACCTTTTTTATTTACATTCACGTTCTTGCGCCTCTGCACCATGACTGGTATGCAACATGTAAGAAATAAATAAAGGTTTATTTCTAAAAGAAATCTCTCTCTGCCGGCAAGTGGAAGTACATGAGTGCTAGGTTAGTACGTATAACGGAATATACAGATACAATACAAACATAAAATATACCTCGTATAAAACATACAAAATACGCATTCGGCGGAGACTTGGAGTAAAAAAAACAATCTTTCTCTATCAGCCCTATTTGACATCAGTAGCTTATTGAAGCCGTGTAAAGTTAATTAGAATTAAAACAATCCAAGAGTATGTTACATTACAAAGATTTAAATGATAATCCGTACTCGAAACTAAAATATCGACAAGAATTAGTAGAAATGTCCGATCTGCCATCAGTAGTTGAGTTTGAGATTATGCAATCGAGATCCCTCTACGGTCACTGATTAGGGAGTTTATTTAGTTATACTTGTCCAGCCTGAGCGACTCCTTCCGTTTATGGGCGTGGTTCGTTATACAATTAAATTTATTTATTTTTTTGAATTTTTTTAGCTCCAGGCTGTATCCCGCATATAGCATGGTACGCAGAGGGAACCTAGTGTGCGTTCCCCATTTGTCAGTTTTAGAGAATTATTAAAATATATTTAAAACAAAAAATATATTAATCATGAGTAACAAATTTAAATTGTTATTATTGTCTTAGCTTTGATTTACTTGTTAATTAGTTTTTAGACAACATAAAAATTTTGAAATAAATATTTATTATTTATTAAAAAAACCCTTATTGAATAACTTTGTTTTATCTACTAAACCCCATAGTTTAGGTTGTGCCTTGTCTATCAGTCATTCAGTTAATACCAGAATTTTATATAAACATTTTACAATCATAAGCAATATTTTCTTCAAATTATCCATTGTATAAACAACTTAACACCTCAAAGTTGCAAGAAGACTGGAGTCCATAATGAGTTCTAAGCGTGGCTGGTCCCATGAGTAGCAAATGCTATTTACTTAGAGAACTGTCACTGGCTGCTCCAAGTTCCTCCAGATTGACGCTAACGATGTTTTGGTATCTAGTTGATACTCGGTACATTAAACAAATATGGCTAAACGATGTAATTGGATTTTTAATGATATTTTTTTTGTTAATTGATAATTGAATTATATAGGTGATGGACAAACCCACATCAAATATATATCAATTATATATTATTATTTCTTTTTTTATTTTTATCTAATTTAATGCCTTTTACGATAAAGCTCTCTTGAACATAAAAATACAGAAATAATAAATGCTTGATCCTCATTAAGGTATATGTATCGAAAGGAAGCATAAGCTCGCTTAATATTTAATCGATATTATGTATTTTCCTTGTTCAGTAGAAGTGGAAACACAGTCTTGCTTGCTAGCTTTATAAATAACTAGCGGACACGGACGCGGCTACGCCTGCTTGAAATATAAGGATATAATTTCTATCTATACTAATATAATAAAGCGGAAGAGTTTGTTTNTATTTTAATTTATTAGTACATATTTGTAATGAAATGTTATATAGCCTATAGCACTTCTGAAGAATGCAGCTTTCATACAAAACAAAAACAAAGTAAATCGATCCAGTAGATCCAGAGATCTTAGCGTTCAAACAAACAAACAAACTCTTCCGCTTTATTATATTAGTATAGATAAATAGTAGCTTATTTTATAGCTTCACGCTGTATCCCGTATATAGCAGGGTACGAAGAGGCATCGTGGGAACCTACTGTTAATACACTCCGTTCCCGTTAAAACACTTCCGTTTCAAACTTTCCGCTGAATTCGAGATAGATAGAAGAGAGAAGAGATATTTTGCCTTGGTGCTGGAGCAAAGATGAAAATATATTAAAAAAAAAATTCATCCCTTGAGTGGGAGTCGAACCTACAACCGTTGTGTTACAGTCCCACCATTGTGCCCCTGCACCACGACGGCCTCAAATTATTATAATCTTTGTGTCATTCTAATTTATAAGCTATATTACTGTTAAGTTTCATTTAAATCCGTTTAGTAGTTATTGCGTGAAAATGGAACAAACATCCATACTTAAAAACTTTCACGTAATATAATATGAGTAGCATTTAACATAGATAGCTTTCTTTTTCCAGCTTCACGCTGTATCCCGCACGCAGCAGGGTAGGCAGAGGAAACCTAGAGTTAAGACACCCCGTTCCCCACTTTCTGCCGAATTCTGGAGTCATTGCGTGTTGAGTGACAGAACTCAACGTCACGACACCAGAGCGAAGAAATGGAAATGTAAACGTAAATAAATATTTCACTTCCTCGAGTGGGGATCGAACCTACAACCGTTGCGTTACACTCACACCCTTCTACCTCTGCGCCATGACGACCTCTAGATAATATTTAATATCTAAAAAGATAAAGAGGATCCATCATGGCCATGCTTTAAAGATAATCAGTGATTTTGATGGAAAACAAATTATTAAGGCGCGGACGGGCGACCGGGCGTTTAACTCTATGTATTTTTGATTGCTTGTCAGACCGCTTGACTCCAATTAACGGGACATCGATTTCTTGTCACAACGTGCTGGTGACACGGTGTTGGCATTTCTCTGCTTTGTGCTTTAGATAATATTATTTTTAGATGAATATATAGGTATACATTTCTTGTCAACTTAACGTCGTATCTCTTATATAGTAAGGTAGGGAGGGAACCTTGTTAAGGTGGAGGAACAGAGTGTTCGTTACCCATTTTTCACTCAATTTTCAAGATACATTATTTTGAGTGGTGAATCCACCTTACCTTATTACTACAAAAGGGAAATGATTCATTAAGTGGGAATTGAATTCACAACTGTTATAGTCAGACGCTATGACCCTCTGCTATGACAGCGTCAAAATGTATCTAATACTTGAAATTAATATTATTAAGCAACAGTAATAGTACAGCCTTCATATCCAAAAAGTGGGAATAAATGTTTTTTTTTATTAATATTCCGCCCATATCTTGATGAAATCGAGGGAATGGTGACTATTTACTGTCAGACATCAGCTTCACGCTGTATCCCACACATAGCAGGGTAGGCATAGAGAACCTAGTGTTAAGAGACACTCCGTTCCCCACTTTCTGCCAAATTCTGGAGGCATTGCGTATTGAGGGCCAGAACTCAACGCGCTCGCTGCCTCGGCACCAGAGCAAAGAAATGGAAATAAAAACGTAAATAAATATTTGACTTCCTGGAGTGAGGATCGAACCCACTACTGTCGCGTGAAAGACACACCCTTGGGCCGCTGTCACGACGGCCTCACTGACAGACATAGTCACAAAAAAATGGTATTTTAAATAAATAAAAAGTATAATTTTTATTTTATTGTTTTCAATATTCCATGTCAGTTTATTTTTGTGCAGAAATGTGGATTTCGTAACATAAAAGACTGCGGTTTCGTACATTGCACGATTGTATGACACTCGTTGAAAAGAAGAGCTTTGTTTTCAACGAATTCGGTTTTTTCATTCAAGTTATTTTCTTTTTTTTGTTATTAATAGATTAACTTTTTAAAATTTGTTTCTGTGAAGTTTGTATTGAGAAATGAATTAATTAGTTTTATTGATTTATGAGTAGGTTAAGATGAAGTTTTATTAATATTTTGATATGTCATGATATCTCTTAAAAAGTTATAACTTACCCATATATATACACTCAGGACATAAAATGTTTAATACATTTACAAAAATTAAAAGATAAAAGGAACTGACGAAGCTGACAAAGAATTTCTTTAATTTTTTTTTGAAGAAAGGAAAAATCTTTCATTTTTTCATAATTATAAAAGTGCGAGCCAGCGCGATGTCCTGTGAAACATGAAGTGCTCAGCAGAGCGGTAAACGATCTTAGATGGCAGCGGCTCCTCAAGTCCTCCTCGATATTTAATTCTGCAGTAAAGATCTAATACAAATAATGAAAATTATAGAACTTTGTTTTAAATACGAAAATGGAAATGTCGCCTCATTTAACTCGTAAAGTAGCTGTTGTTAATATATCGAATAATTACGAATTTGTCATGCCTAGGTCGATCTCTTAATAGTTGTTTATATTATGACTAAATTAATTTGTTTTTTTTAATGGGGGTGGGGGGGTTGTTCACATAACCCCTTACTATTTAGTGATTATTTCCAAAATATTATTTTTTACCACTATATTCCTTAACACTAGACTCCTTGTATCTGCTGCATGTAGCAAAAACTTAATATATTTTCCTTATTTTATAGAAGTAATGAAAAAAATATTTTAATTAATTAAAAAAATAAAAAAGATATTCGTGTTATCTAATTAAAAAAATTACGACGGTGATTATAAAATGGCAGTAAATATAAAGTTGCAGCTTTTTTCATCACGCTGTCGTAAACTTTCGTGTTTTTACGTGACTGGACGACGTAATGTCTTTTATATAATAAAAAAATATTTACTCTTTGGTATCTCACGTACATTATTGTTGTCAGTTATTGCTTGATAAGTCTATCGAAAATATTATTATAACCGGGTAATTTATTATTTATCCATATACAAAAACAAAGGTTATTTTATAATTTTCTAAGTTTAACACTAGGTTCCCAGGTTCCCTTTGTCTATCCAGTTATTTGCGGGATACAGCGTGAAGCTTAAAAAAAGTTTACTAAAAGAATGAATTGTTAAATTCAAAATATAGTAAAATTTTATCCGTAATGCATACGAGAGGACCTTTGTGTTGAAAGGAATGCGACATGAGCACGTTGAAAAATAATTAAGTGTAGTTTAAATGAATATTCATTAAAATATTATTAACTAATTTACTGAATTAAATTACAACTTCACGTTGTTTCCTGCATGCAGTAGAGTAGACAGAGAGAGCTTAGAGTTAAGACACTCCACTCCCTACTTTCCATTGAATTTTGGAGGCATTGCGTGCCTCAACACCAGAGCGGAAAGATGAAAATATTAAAAACAATTAATTTCCTTGAGTGGAAATCGAACTCACAACCAGCACTACAACTGCCCTCAAATCCATGAACGCAAAAATATTTAAACAGCCTTAAATTAAAGTGCATGGACCGTGCTCTGTCAGAAAACATTGAAAGCAGATAATTAAGTTTGGCCGAGAGAGGTTTTGTCAGTCCGCTGGTGACCTGTTGCGCACCCACACATGCGTGATAGAACCCTACATCACTAGAGTTAGTGTATAGAGGTAGAATACATATTTGATTTTAGTAGTTAGTGTATTTGGTTTTAGTTGAAATACAGGTTGGAAATAAGTGAATTATTAATTTGGGATTGGTTTTAAGTATTCAGAATTAATATGTTTAACTGGTAGTTCTTTTTCATCAATAGGCCTAGCTGATCTAATAAAGTTTATGTATTTTAGTTATTTCATTAAAAAAAGGCTCGAGGTCGTCATCGCACAGGGGCACAAGAGTGCAATTGTAAACGTGACAAGTTATGGGTTAGATTTCCAATCTAGGAAATTAAATATTAAACATTATTANTCGGTTTCCCGATTATTATCGCCCTTGACAGTCTCTGGTGGTGGGTGGTGTGGCTTGTTGAAGACTCGACTTGCGCTCGCGCATAGGTCAAACCGGTCGGCCAGTCGTTTCTTGTAACACACGCGAAGCGCATGTCTTTCGCTTGCTTGTCGCTCGCTTGCTTATATCGCTAACGCCACGTGCTTCATTACTTAACACATAGTACACACATTCTATAAGTACATATATTAAGCATACATATAATTCCATCCTTATGGGGTAAATATGTCATAAACTTTACTTTACTAATAAAATGCATAATATACTACCCTGTTTATATAAAAAAAACACACAGACACAAAAACACGTATAAGCGGTAAAAACACATGTACACATGTTTTTCGAGTATTATTCACTTAAAGGATCACTTTAAAAATAAACGCGAAAAAAATGTTTCAATGTTGAATGCCTCTTCATTGTTTTTTGACGTTAAACATTAAATGTTTTTTGCTAGGCATGGCTTGTTCACATAAGCCAATAGCAATAAATATAATAGTAAAATATACTTGTTTAAACTAAAATCACCTTTACGCTGTACGATCGGGTACACAGCGGGGAAGGCAGAGGGAACCTAGTGTTAAGATACTCCGTTCCCCATTTTCCGCCGAATTTTAAAGGCATTGTGTATTGAATGATGGAATGCCGCACTTTGCCTCAACATCAGAGCGAAGAAATAAATTTATGTGTTGTATATTAAGTAATATTAATAAATGTAAGGTAGAATGTAAAACATTTGTAATACTGGTTATAAGAAATAAAAGTCAGTCTTGGTCGTGAGCTAGTTGTTTTACTACATTATGTATATAAATTTAATTAATTATTTTATTTTCTCAAGTGGGAATCGAACCCACAACCAGTCGCGTTTACAGTCACACACTTCTGCTCTTGCAGTCTGGTTTCGTGTAAACTTTTTGTACGTAAAATATTTGACTCAAATATACGATCCAAATATAGGTATATAAACGAATATACCAGAGTTTGTATCAATTACTAGTATAGCGCGAACGTTATAAATTCTATGAATAAATTTAAAAGTCGTCTAAATTTGATTGCCAGCTATTGAATGCCATTAGTATATTTGTTCTTATGTATTTTTTTAATCTTAATTACATATTCCGTATATAGCAGGGTAGAAAGAGGAAACCTAGTGTAAAGGCCTTCGTGTGTTGAATGGAGGACATTATCGCCGAGCTTATCTTATTAGCAAAGCGAACGAGGAGCTTAAAATAATTAATTCGTTTGAGTGGGAATCGAACTCACTACCATCACACGCTGTGCCGCTGCGCCATGACTATTCCTTTTTCATTTACTAAACATACGTTTAACGTTACGAAAATTTTAAATTTTGATCTTTGAAAATTGAATAGTGATTTTGACGTAGTTTGGCTTTATAGGAAACAGAATCCATAAGCATAGATCTGGTATATTAAATGTATAAATGTAAAGAAAACAAACAGAAAAGGAATTTATCAACCGTCGCGGATTTTTTACTTTATGAAATATACATTTTAAAATATTAAAAAACAGCAATTTATATTACTGCACTACTTTGAAAAGTTGAACTGCAAATATAATTCAGCAAAGCGGAAATCCTTGGTAAAAAACGAGAAGCTGTAAGTTTGCTACGTACTATCTGTCTAAAACGGTGAAAATTAAAAAAAAGTCAAGTTCCATTTCTTTTGTTGGTTTTTAGGGTTTCGTATTTCAAAAATTAAAAACGGAACCGTTATAGGATCACTTTGATGCCCGTCTGTCCATTTACTTCTAGATTGCGTGGATGTATCAAGCCGAAATTAATACCAGATACTCAGAACTGGTCTATGACCAGCTCTGAAGCACAGAAAGAAGCAAGTTTCTAAGTCAACGCAATTAAGCGCTACGAGCATTTACGCATTGTTTATGCTGCATTTTGTGTGAAAGGGTACTTCGCGGAGACCTACAGTTATGAAATTTGGGACCAAGAGAGAACAATACAGATAAAAGAAAAAATCCGAAAAATCAATTCATAGGTATTTCATACAAAAAAAAAGATTTTTTTAAAACTTAAACTTAAGTTACCTACAAACTTAAGTTTGTCAACTTTAGTAAATTGTACTTCCTGTTGCCTTACAATCCAGAAATTGATACAGAAGCCTCAACGGGCGAGTCTGACTCACACTTAACCGCTTTTTCATCTTAGTGATGTTTTTTTATAAAGGGTTGCCCATTTTAACAGTTTTGTAGATTTTTATTGACATTCCATTAGTCCAATTTTAAATGGTATTTTGACGTCGTGATGTTCCTGTGATAAAAATCTAAATTCTCAATTAAATGTTTAAAAATTTTGCTATAATGACTATACTCCATTTATGTTTTTATCAGCTTCACGCTGTATCCAGTATGAGTTTACGCAGAGGGAACCTAGTGTCCAGACAATACGTTCTCCACTTTCAGCCTATTTCTAGAGGCATTGCGTGTTAAATGGCAGAACTTAATTCCATGCTTTGTCTCGACACAAGAGTGAAGAAAATGGAAATATGAAATATTTCATCTCCTCGAATCGAAATCGAACCAATAACCTGTCTCGTCTACAGTTACACTTTGTGCCTGCGCTACAACTGCCTTGTTTAAACTGTTCATTTTGTCAATACCAAAACCGCCGGTCCCCTATATTATTCTCTAGAGTAACACAATTATGTGCTCCTAAGTAAATAACACTCTTAGCTACTAATTACCAAGTATAATTAGGATATTGAAGATATTTCCATTACTTCTATCACTATACAATGTTTAAGGCCAGTTAGGAATCCATTTAAATGCTGGAGATATTTATCTTCAGTACATTAGTGAGCAATATCTAAATGAGGATGCCTTTTAAATGGCATTTCTTATAGTATTTTACATTCCTGGGAATAGTGTTCCTGCAGCGTTCGTTGGATTTTCTGGTTTATAATTGATTAGTTTAATAATTTTAATATTTGAATATAACGAAATTATGAAGAAAGACGAATGCAAGATCAGTGTACTTGATAAGATATTAGAGTAAGTGAATGAAGTGGTATATTTGGAAAGTATATTCAGTAGAGATGGAAGGCACGAGGTAAACATTATTATAAAAAAACCGGACAAGCGCAAGTCAGGCTTGCTCTACGAGGGTTCCGTAAAAAAATTGAAAGTCGATTTTTTTCTATAATTCAGCCTTAGTTAAGCCAGAGCCCTATCATCTAATACCTCACGTACACTAGCGAGTTTAATACCAAGTAAATTTTCTAGAATTTGACCACAAATGTATAGATTTCAGATTTTTTCCTGAATTAGTACTACCTGTTGATGCTAGCTGCCAAATTTCATAATTGTAGATCATCTAGAATGAAGAATTTTTCAATATAGAAATACGTCTAGTAAACCCTAAGAAATCTGTGACCTATAATTCAATAGCTAGCCACGCGGCCCACGCGTACCTCGTTTTTCATATTCTAATTGAAGTTTACTTTGTTACTTAGTTCTACAGTAAATATCCTCAACATCGCTCTGCGCGATACTTTGGACATTGATTTTCTCAACTTACTTTATCTTGTTATAAATAAGCTAGAAGTGTAGATAATTAATTCGTTCAATATAAAACTTATAATCTTTCTTGGGTAGATCATTAAAAAATGTGAGTTCCAATTTCTTTACGGTATATTAGAATTTGTATTTTAGGTTATAAATGATGGCGTAGAATTGATTGTTTTCGAAGTCTATATTTAAGTTAATATTTATAATTTTTTATATGTTGTCAAATAAGTAAGGAAAGGAAATTTCCAAGTCAAGTGAGGCCATTCGTGGCGCTTGTGGGTTCAATTCCCACTCGAGGAAAACGGTGTGTGAGATGTCTCTGCCTACTCTGTTACATGCGGGATACCGCGTGTAAATGATAAGAAACAGTATGTTCATTTTAGCAAAAATCTCAAACAAAAAATAAGCCTTATCCGATCTTGAAAACATTTATCACAAAAGAGAAGACCTCTTCATACCTCTCTTTTAAGCTCTCGAGTAAATTATTCGCAATAAATTAAATGAACTAACTTGTTTAATTAGATGCTTAAAGGGAAATAAGGATTTGTGGACTTTGCCTTGGAAAAATCTTGGATTTATTTTCAATACAAGATTTTAAATTGAAAAAGTGTTTACATAGAAATTGGCAAAGAAGCCGTCGTGGCCCAACTGTGCAGTATAGGACGATGAGCGTGACTGTTTTGGGCTCGATTTCCACTCAGGTCAAGGTAAAATCGGACTCGCCCACTGAGTGTTCTGTACTAATTTTGGTATTGTAGGTCAAAGGGAAGTACAACTTTTAAAGTTGACAAACATCTGTTTGCAGCCATATGCTCTTATACTCTAATTATAATTTTAATACATTTTCGAATAACTCGAGCGTCAAGTAAATTAAATTTTAATATCATAAATATGAGACTGAATAACAGACGTTCCTGTCGCTTCGCCGAATACTGTACGAACTTGCTTACAAGTTTATTATTTGTGTATTGTTGTGTTCCTTGGATGACATTATGTAAGAATCTGTTAGCTTTTCCTTTATAAGAATATGTGATAACTAATATTAAATGAGGGCAGTCGTTAATTTAATTTCTCTTTCTCCACTCAAAGTACAGCATTCGATGGAAATGGGGAGTAGAGTGTTTTATCACTAGGGTCCCTCTACACACGCGATGTAGCGTGCAGCTAAAAAATATATTATAATGATCAAAATACTTTTATTTTTTGGTGTGCCATCTATAAAATAAATTAAAAGTAATATAGGATTTTAGGTAAATAAGCGATGAAAGACGTTTAACACAAAATCAGTGGGAAATATGCTGCACTTTCAAGAAAAAAATATAAATAATAATTTGGTTCTGGTTCTCAGGTTCATGCTGTTTCCCCCACATAGCAGGGTAGGCAGATGAAAGCGTTAAGACACTCTTCGTTCCCTACTTTTCACTGAACTCTGGAGACATTGCGTGGTGAGCGGCGAAAATCAACACCACGGTTTGCCTCGACACCGCGAAGAAATGAGAATATAAATTTAAATAAATATTTCATTTCCTCGAATGGGAATTGAACTCACAACCTTCGCATTTACAGTCTCACGCTTGTGCCACTGCGCGACGTTGGCCTATAGTTACTTAAAAATTAACCAACTTTTTAATAATAGTATTATTTGTAGTTCACCTAAGACGTCCACGATTCTTATTTCTTCAATTTTAAATAATATTTAGCATGCAAAGGCTAGGATTTATGAGATTTATAACGACGACTGGTTTACTTTGAAGCATATATTTTTACATACTTTCTTCTATATTTACTTCTTACAGCATCTCATTACGTATGAAAGTCGTTTGCATAAAGGAGACCGCCACGTGGACTTTAATATGTGCTACGACTAAGGAGCTTTGGACGCACAGTTCGATATTAAAAGTTTTCGAACGTTTTCTTAATAATGTCAGTGATTTTTTAGTCATATCTGTTAATAGTATATCCTATCCTATATTTTATAAAACAAAGTCGCTTTTTGTATCTGTCTGAACTTTCTAACTCTTCTTCTTCTAA
>JAKRZM010001304.1:0-13035 GCA_036379175.1 Heliconius cydno galanthus | reverse complement strand
GGTTGCATTAGGGTTTAATTAATTTTCACATTATCTTAAGTGCTTTGCAAACATACATTATATGAATAATCCAGTAGTAAAAGCGGGCGAAGCCGCAATAGGGTCGCTAGTATAAATATAAAAAAAAACCTCTATTAAAATGATTTATAAGGTTATTATTCTAAAACAATATTATTCTTATTATGATTTATAGAAATAATACATACACTAATTTTAGATATTTAGTATGAGTCTTCTTTATCATTTTATATCATTTTTGAAAATCTATACGAGTTACTTTTACTGTACTGAGTTACTTTTTTGTTACTTCCTATTTAGTCGTAAAAGTGTTCTTTTAAAAGCTCATAGCTATATACCATCAAACTTGTACAAATTGTTATTAACAGAAACAGTTTATAAACCAATTTTGGATTAAAATTTGAAAGCAAGAGTCTTCTTTCTTTAATTAATACATGTTTTGAAAAACTATATTAAAATAATTATTTAATTGTAAATGTACGATATTAATCTACTTGTTTTAAAAGCTTATTCAACTTATATATACATATATATAAATAGACAAACAAACGAGTCTAAACAAACCCCCGGGCAGCGAAATCTGAAGACGATCAGAAAACAGATTAAACATCTTAAGTATAATCTGTTTGTGAATCGTGACGGTTCACCTATAAAATCTCAATAAGATTTTAATTAGATACCGAAAAAGGAAAGAAAATTTTGAAAAAGTATAAATTTATAAAATATTTTATAGATTTTTTTTTGTCTTCCATTGATATTATAAACATTTTTTTTAGCTTCAAGCTGTATCCCGCATATAGAAGTGTAGGCTGAGGGAACCCGGTGTTAAGGCATTCGTTGCCATGCTAATTTTCGAGGCATTGCTTGTTAAGTGGGGGAAGTCAATGGCACTTTACCTTATTACCAGAGCGAAAAAATTAAAAAAAAACATAAATAATTCATTTCACCGAGTGATAATCGAACCTACAACCGTCGCGCTACAACGAATTCTTTAATGTGTAATATACAATGGCAAAAAACGTATGTCATTCATTTAGAATATAGTGGTGGTCCATTTTCCTTATATTATGTTGATATTATAGGAACGAGCGTACGGCCGTAAACGCGTGTAAGCTTGTTTACCACTCGAAAAATGAAATATTTATTATTTTCATGTCTTCGCTGTTGTAAGGAGCCAAAGCACGGCGTTGAGTTCTGCCACTCAACACGCAATACCTTCAGAACTCGGCGGAAAATGGGAAACGGAAGTGTCTTAAACGGAACGGAATATTTTAACACTTTATGCGGAAAAAATCATGTTTTAAATTTATATTTCAAAGTAAATATTGAAAGAGCAAACTCCCTATAATTGCGGATTTCAGTTTCATTCCTGGTCGACATTGATTTTTGTTATTCTGGAAGTCTGGAGCATTATTTGATCCATCTCGGGGTTTATTAGCTGTTTAAATTACGAGGATAGATAAAACCTCAAGGGGAGTATTCTGCACGCACATAAAACGATATCTTTGTAAGTGACAATTGATTGCAAATACATAACGTTTTATCGAAGTTTTTGAGAGCTTATAATGTAGTGTTATAAAGTTTTTTTTTATTTGTGGTTTGTTTTGATCTATTTTCTTTTCTTATAATAAAATGCTTGATAATAATATAACATAACATTTAAAAATAACAAACTTAATAATATAACATAATATTTTGATTATTAATTTATTATATTAAAATATCGATAGTATGCATAGAATCGACACCTTGATTAATTATTATATGCGTCCAATGCGTAATATGTAACAAAATTTTCATCGTTATTCTTCGCTCTGGTGTCGAGGCAAAGCAAAACCGAACTTATGAGACTTTGCGTGTAGTGGCGGAACTTAACGCCGCGCTTTACCTCGTTACCAGAGCGAAAAAATTAAAATATAAATAAATAATCATTCTTTCCCCCGAATGAGTATCGAACCCACAATCCATCACAACATCCTCATTATGTAAATAAAAATGATCTTTTACCAGCTTTTACTTGTACAGTCATCACTCAAAACGTTTGTTTCAAATTTCTCACGAACTCATAATATAAAAAAGGGTTAAGCATTCGTTTCAAATAGCCCGTCTGTCGTAACTGTGACGTACAACGTGTTACAATAACACTGTCTTATTTATGACTCCTGTCAACGCTGCTGAGTTAAACAACGCCAGTTATAACTATGGAGATGGCCTTGGCTGATGAGTAATTAGGCGTCTGCATAATGTATGTATGAATCTATTATATTGTTTGGAGGTATATGTATTGTAATATATATATTTTCTTAGTTTTATGCTGTTTACCGTATACATATAGGTAGGGGAATCTAGTGTTAGAACACTCCGTTTTTCAACTTTCGAACAGACGAGAGAATTTTTGAAGCATTGTGTGTTCTGTGACGAAGAGAGATTTTTGTCTTGTGCCTTGTAGCGAAGAAATGAATTTAATATTTCCTTGAGTGGAAATCAAATCCACTACCTGTAGAGTGCGACTAGTCTCAAAAATTTTATAATATACTTTGAAAATTAGAATAGTTTCAAATGAGATGTTTTACTAACATTGCGATGATGTACGGTCAATGATTATTCGGAGTAAAAGATAGTTTTACATATATTTCGCGTGAGTCACACATAATGAATGCACTTCTGGAGTTATATTAAAATCTAGAAAGCTTTGGAAATATATAACTAAAAACTTATCTAATGTTAGATATTTTTAATAAGGTTTTTTTTAAAATAATAACATATTTTAATTAAAACCTATTTATTCCGTCCAATGAAGTCCAAAGAGATATGAACGGTCTTAATGCTAAAAATATTTACAGAGAAATTGTATAAATTATGTCAATATTTATAATGATTTTTAATTAACAATTGAGACAATAAAAATATTTATTATAATAATGGAATATTAAGCCTCTTATAATAATGGAATATAGGTGTTGTTTTTTCTAAACAGAGATATTTATAATTAATGTTGAGTGGGGAACGGAAGTGTGTTAATGAGAACTGACATTCTTAACACTAGGTTCCCGTTCCCCTCTGCCTCTCCTGCTATGTGCGAGATACATCGTGAAGGCAAAGAAAAAAATATTATTGAAAACTAACTTTAATTTTGAAGATTTTATGTTTAATCACTTTTATATAAAACTAACAATCTAAACGCGGCCCAGCCAGATTAAGCATCAGCAGCATTACTGTAAAGTTTTGTCCATACTAACAAACTTTCATATTTATAATATTAGTAAATAAATAAATAAATCAGCTTCACGCTGTATCCCGCATACATCAAGGTAGACAGAGGGAACCTATTGCTAAGACATTCCGTATCCTAAGGCATTGCGTGTTGAGTGGTGGAACTAAACGTCGGGCCTTGGTGCCAGAGCGAAGAATTGAATATTCTAAGAAATAATAATTCAATCCCTTGAATGGGAAATCGAACCCACAACCGTTGTGTTACAGTCACTCCCTTAAGCCCCTGCGCCACGAGCGCTTCCATAATATTATTAAGGTATAGTCATAAAGTATGATAGTAAGCACATGGCCAGTTACGTTGTAATGATCGTCAGATAAAAGACGTTTTAGATATGATAAAAATATTTCTTATATTGTAATTGTATATACATACATATATAAATATTTTTCTTTTTTAACCTTCACACTGTATCCTGCACATAGCAGAGGATACTGGAAACCTAGTGTTAAAATACTCCGTAAAATAATAAAATATATGTATAATTGATAAGTGTATTTAATTTTTTATATGGATATCACGTGAAATACCAGTTTCACAAGTCAATTTCAGTAAAACCATTATCACTTTTGGTGGATAATAAAGATGGCGGCGCGCTCGTAAACTCTGTGGATTGTTTTTGTGAGCCTCTCATCTTAGCGACACAAATGTTTGACAATTTGCGGTACACTTTAAATGTTGTTTTGCAAATTAAACTTGCTGTAACTACAATTACCCTAATAATTAGTAATTAATTTATTTCGATTCTATAATTAAGTTTTTTATAGGATATAACTAATAATATAAAGGTATAAGTTTTTGGGGATTGATGTTTGGTACACTTTCATGTTAAAACTACTGAACGATCTTAGATGAAACTTTACAATAAAATAAGTCGTACATTAGAATAACCTACCGCCTACAATTTATGTAAAGATTTTTTATAAAAAAATTTAGGTAGGTGAAGCCGCATTTATGTTATGTATATTCTCAACATTCAACTTACGACTAATGAAGAAGAAGACAGAAGGACCAGTGATTTATCATTTTATCCCTAACTTTCTGCTTATTAAAGACGTTGCGAGATATGAAGAAGTATTTTCCTAATATACCTTATTTGGATTTAACCGAGAGCAATCACCACCATAACAGCGCTAACGATGGTATATTTAATTTATAACATCTATAAATAGTAAAGCCAACTTTTCACTGATATACCAATCTTTAAAATTCGCAATAGACTGACTTTGACTACAGACGCAAGGCTGAAAAAAACCAAAACTAATTTTAACTTAATTTATTAATTATAAAGAAATTACAATAAAAAATATTATTAATGATCTACTCGATTGCAAGGTGCAATAATTATGAGCTTTTACAATGAAATTATGCTACTCTATATACTACCAAATGTATGGATAACATTCCAATGTCGACTTCGTTATGTTCCAATCGAGGGAATCTGTTTATATCAGCTTCTTTGTCTTCTTGTAAAGCAACTATTTAATTACGTATAAAAAAATCCTATTAAAAGATAAATAAATTTGTATTCCCATCATCATCATTATCATCCTGTCCTCGTCCACTGCTGGACAAAGGCCTCTCCAATGGCACGCCTCTGAGCTCGATCTTCAGCTCTTCGCATCCAGCGGTTCCCCTTTTAGTATTCTCACCTAAGTAAAATTATTTCATTTCTCTGCAATGGTATTCGTATAGTTCTAAAACACTTAATAATTGATAACGCAATCGTATGAGATTTGTATTAATAAGTAATGCTATGTGGGTTACAATGACGTAAGGAACCTACATATGTATGTACGTCTTCATTCAAGAGTTTACCATCTCCATAATTCCCTGATGATGGAATAGTTTAGTTTATTTGACATTAATGATGTTATATAACCGAGGCAAAGGTGCCGACCTTTGAGTTTCTAAACTTAACATGCATCCAGAATTTGGTGGAAAGTGAAATTTTGATGGGGATGGAGTGTCTTAACATGGGGTTCCTAGGTTCCCTCTGCCTTCCCAGCTATATGCAGGTTGAAAAAAATGAGAGAGATGAGATGAGTTGAAATGTTCTTTGCTATGATGAGAAGTATCCGTGGGATATTAAAATTATATTTACTGTTATTAAATTATTCAGATTAAATGATCTTTTTTAACCTTACACTGTATCCCGCAGATAGCAGGGTATACCGAGGGAATATAGTGCTAAGACTCTCCGTACGTGGGCAAGGGAATAAAAATAATTAATTTTCCCCAAATGGAAATCGAACCCCTTTACCTCGAGGTCATCTTATAACTTTATAGACATACTAACTATTTAGTAGTTCGTTTTTTTATTGCCAAATAAACAGAAAGCTTATAAATAAAAGTAAGTTTTTTATATAACTTCGTAGACACTCTTGGGAATGTGCGAAAACTTTACCAACTGTACATATATTTATGGGTATTGTTACTAAAACAGTGTAGCACAGTTGTTCGTTCTCGATGAACAATTCTTGAAAAAAAAAAGGTTAAAATTATAAAATTAAGTACTAAAATATAATAATATTATATGAAAATTGTGAAAAGTGTGTGTTCAATTTGTGTAAATCATAACTAAATTAGAGTAGTTTTCATTTTTGTCTGGTATGTCGTCTGTACTTAATACTGGTTTCTCTTCGTCTGTCACTTGCTGTAGGTTGTATTATACAACCGGTGATATATGGAAGTATACCTGGGCCAGGGCCATAAAATCCACACAGACGAAGTTGCGTGCAGTTACTAGTATAAAATAAAAACAATAAGAAATAATCTTACAGAATATAGTTAATTATTACATTATTAAGTGAAGACTTTTAAATTAATAGTATCAGGCGAATCCGGCTTGTCAATTTAGAAGGTAATAAATGAAATTAAAGAGTTTATGAAGTTGCCCAACTTGGGAGAGATAGATAATTGAGTTATAATATAAAAAAATATTAAGTTTTTATAAGTCTGACAGTATTTTAAATACTTTTACTTTTGTACATAAAAAAATGGGCTTTGGGTTTTAATATTGCTATGTATTTAAATGGGTGGAGTACATTGTGAATTATAATTAATTTCTATTTGTTTATAGTTTTAACTGTACTCTAATATTCAAAAAAATATATATAAATAAAAGAAAAAGAGTATTAAAATATTAAACAGTTTTATAATTAACTAACTATTCAGTCATGGCAGAGTGGTGCAACGGTTGACTGTAAATGCTGATGCATTCGGGAAATTATTTTCATTTCCTGGCTCTGGTATTTTTTAGTGTCCAGCACATAGCAGGGTGGGGGAATCTGGGAACCTACACTTACACTTTCGTTTTCCGTTTTCTACCGAACTCTGAAAGCACTGCCTTTTGAGATGAGAGGCAATATTTAAGGTATTCTTTGTGATGTTAATACAATTTAGAAAAAAAAAATCTCTTACATATGATTAAAAATAATGATCAAAATCTAAATAAATACTTATAAAATTTAAATTTCATACGATATTATTAAACAGTACTGTGTTCACCCACTTATCTGAAGCACCTGATTCACTGGTTCCGTATAAAAGAAATTTACCGAAAATAATAAAGGAGGAAGTCGCGAAACTGTTTCACAGATTTGCAAAAGAGGAAACTTTTGTAAAGGTAAAATATAATAAGCGAGAGTGGAAAATTATGTAGCTTAAGCGATCTCAAAATTGAATAATTTCTGGCTGAAATATAACGATTTTGGTAGTTAGAAAATGTCAGTTGGACTCGTGTTATACTGACTGAACTGACAGTTTCGCTTTTGGGTTTTCTCTTATAATATCAATGTTTGAATTTTGTTATACTGAGAAATATTTATTAAGCCACCGTTTCTAAAATTACTTATGAAGGCATACATATAAAATTTATATTTCCATGTCTTCGCTCTGGTGTCGAGGCAAAGGGCGGCGTTGAATTCCGCCACTTAATTTGCAAATTGATTAAATTATTTTCTAATTTAAATACATGTTTTATACGATTTGATACGCTGTATCCCCCATGTAGCAGGATAGGCAGAGGAATTTAGTGTTACGATTCTCCTTTCCCTGTTTTTTGCCAAAGTTTTGAGACGTTGCGTGTTGAGTGGTGAGACTCAACGGCCCGCTTTAATTCGTTACCAGAGCGAAAAATTGAAAATATAAATTGAAATAAATATTTAATTTCCTCGAGTGGAGATCGAACCCACAACCAGTCGCTTTTACAGTCACTCTTTATGCCCCAGTGCCACAACTCGCCTTAAAATTAATAAATATGGAAATTTAATAGATATTTCTATAATTTCATAGTAATATAATGCTAAAATCTTCATTATTTCTCCTCATAAGGTATCTGACATCAAAAGATATGAATGTTCAATTACGCGGATAACTTTTATGGGTTGGTCTTTGTACGCTCATACCTGTGTAAAGGTAGTAAACTATGGCTGCTTCCGGCAGACGTCGTCAAGGCGACGCTTCGTCCAATACAAAAACTGTTCTAATATAATTTATGAAATATTTTTTTATGTTTGCTTATTAAAATATAAGATATACCTATATATGTTAGAGATGGTTGTGGAGCTGGGGTACATGTGTGTGATTGTAAAGGCGATATCTTGTGGGTTCGATTCTCAATCGAGGAAATAGAATATTTAATATTTTCATTTCCTCGCTCTGGTAACGAGGTAAAGCGCGGCGTTGAGTTCAACTCCACTCAACACATACTGCCTCCAGAATTGGGCGGAAAGAAGGAAACGGAAATACCTCTATCTATGTACGGGATACAGTGGTTTAGAAGAAGCTCTAGTGGTCATTGAAATAATATTCAAATTATTTTCCTCTCTGATAAAGTTTCTAATATATAAAGAAAGGAGTGCCTAAGCACTATATTCTGTCTGCCTAATCTGCGAAACTTAGAAAATGTATGAAGCTTAGTTAAAGATAAAAAATATATAATCTTACTGAAATTAATTTCGGTAAAGGTGGGAAAAATTATATTTTCCTCGTCGTTTAACAAGCTTTTACGAATTTGCTGCTCATTTCCGTTCACAAATGACATTATTACTACGTTATATTTGAAAAAAAAAACAATATTCTAATTCATATTAAAAATTAAAAATGAAACCAGCTTCACGCTGATTCCCGCATTCAGCAGGATAGCCAGAGGGAACCTAGTGTTAAGACACTCTGTTTCTGCCGAATTCTGGAGGCATTGCGTTTTGAGTGGCGGACCTCAACGTCGCTCATTGCCCGACACCAAAGCGAGGAAATTGAAAATATAAATATAGAGAATATTTAATTTCCTTGAGTGGGAATCGCACTTACAACCTGCAGTTTATATTATTTATGCAGAAAATAGAAAAAAATATTTAACTCAAAACTATCGATTCCTACACCACTAACATATACAATTAGCATCTTTAGTTCATATGCTTAACAAAACACATGTCAACGTCTTGAGAAAACCTGAAATGCCAGAAATGGTCTGTAAATACAATGACAGTCTTGTCCTAGTTTCACCAGTAAACATTGTAAGCCGCCTTCCATGCCTTCCTGCGTAGCGGAAATTGTCATATGTGATACGAGTACGATTGGCTATAGTATTGTCGTGACGGTCATGGGAGGAGCGGTAGCGGTTTCAATTCAATAATCGAAATATTTATTTAAATTTATATTTTCATTTTTTTGATCTGGTGTCGAGGCAAAGCGTTGAACTCCGTCACTCAACACGCAGTGGCACTGGAATTCGGTGGATTTTGGGGAACGGAGTGTTTTAACACTAAGTTCTCTCTGTTTACTTGGTTCTGTGTGAGGGATATAGCGTGAAGTTGAAAAAAAATTATTCAAATTTGAATCCTTAACGCACTATAAAATCAACTGTGACCTGAGCTATGACGTTATTAGAAAAGTTTAATTTTTTTGGAAAATATTGTTTTCCAATTCTCCTCTTTTATTTTCTTTCGATAGAATATTTCGAATGAAATTTTACCAAAGGTAATAAATAACACCAACGTCAGTATCTTACACGAAATGCAAGTTAAAAGCCAATTGATAACACAATGTGTACAATGCCAAAATACACATAAATTACATATTTATTTACATTTTATTTTGATTTATATATTGTTCTATTTATATACGTTTTTTGTATTGTATTTATTTATTGATATTTCAATTTCTTAAAGAATAAAATACTTTTTATCACTAGCTCAATGATAAGATATACCTAATGTTTTTTTCAGTTTCATGCGTAGTAGTAGGCAAAGGCAAAGAAAACCTTATGATGCTCCGTTCTTTTCTTTTCTCTAGAACTTTCTTTCAATCAAATAAATTATTTTTTTCAAATTCTTTCAAATAAATTATTTTTTCTCAATTGATGATCGAACCCACAACCATCGCTCTTATAGACACTGTTTCACTGCACCAAAAGGTATATTTAGTAATAGCTCAAAATATAATAGTAAAACTAAAGTTCTACTATGGTCATTGAATTGGTAAACTTTAGATGTCTATAATTGACTTTCAGCTTGAAAGTATCTATACCAACCTAAGCTAGCTTTTATGTTAAAATAAAATCGATATGAAATCGATTTAATATGTGAATCTCTTCTGATTTAATTTAAATTTATTTACGTTTTCTTGGATAGGTTACAAAACGTAAACATATGTCGTTTTTAAAATAATTACATTTACTTCAAACGTTACGTTTTTCATTTCAAATTCATCCGTTTCCATATCAATTTTTTATCTTTACTTCTACTTTTAAGTTATAGGCTAATCCTATCGTCGTGCTTCACTGTATTCGGAGGTGAAGCTACAGGTAGAGCTAGTTTACTATAACCCAAATTTTAGTCGTATTGAAAATGTATGTTCAGTTTATTTCTGGGTTAGTAAAAATATTTAATTTATTTTATTTGGCCTTTTATTGCGTCTAATCTGATATTTAAGAAAAACTTTTAATACCAATGTTTAGAAAATTGTAAAATCTCAGATAATATGGGAAAAAGTTGTTAAACATGATCTTGAAACGATTAATAGCTGTATGCAGAGGGAACCTGGGAACCTAGTGTTAAGTACATTGTCGGTCTTCAGCCGAATTCTGGAGCTATTGTGTGTTGAGTGGCTTGCCTCGACACTATAGGGAATAATTGAAAATGCTAAATATTCCATTTCCTCTGGCCTGGACAGGCCTCAATTAATATATAATAACTATTAAATTCATGCTATAAAATACATTTCATAGAACCATCATTTAATTATTTGTCTAAAATGCACCTAACATTAGATTTGGCCATCCAATATCACGGCGACGTAGTTATAGTATAGAGAATGTAGGGGAATATTAAATTTTCGTCAACGAATACAACGTGTGGGTACCAAATTGTGTTACCGACGCTCTCGCTCCGGTCGTTTGTAATCGAGGTGTAGTGATTCTGTCATAAAGTATTGGCTGTGCTTTTGTTGCTTTTTTATTTTATGGAGAAAAACACTATTTTATTTATTTATTTATGATTAAATAGTTTTGTTAGACAGTATTTTATTTTTATATACAATAAATAAAGAAGCCAGTCGTGGGGCAGGGGTACAAATTGGTTCTGGACGCACAGGTTCTGGATTTGATTCCCACCCGAGGAAATAAAATATTATATATTTTCTTCTGCGACGCTCTTGTTTTGAAGTAAAGCACGGTGTTGAGTCCCGCCATTCAACACGCAATGCCTCCAGAAAAATGGAGAACGGAGCAGAGGCAGAGGAAACTTAGTGCTAATGTCTTAGCACTAAGTTTTCTCTGCCTATCTTAAAAAAACAAATAAAACCTTATTTTATAAATCGTTGCCGCGTATCTGCTACGGGTTGTTTCTTTTGAATCAAAATAAGTAATTTTCACAGAATATTAAATTAGTATGGCTTCTATCACAACAAAAAAGTCAATTAAATTATTGGACTTCCTGTCAAGAAATTCTAGGAAGTAGCAGGAATTTAATTGACATCAATTTTGGTTTCATTTAGTGGTGGAAGGGAAATCCTGGATACAATTCTGCTCTTAAGCTTTCTAAATTACAATATATTACATATCCATCTAATTAATTATTTTCATTTCTCTGCTTTATTGAACAAGAAATAAGAAAGAGAACGGAGTGACAAGCCACTGGATTTTTTTATCTGCTCTACTACATATAGAACAAAACGTAAATATAGAGGAGAAAAGAAAAAAGTATATGAGATCTATATCTACATTAAAATTGTGGAATTCGAACCTACACTTGTAGCGAGCAGTTACAATGCGTACCATCTGAGCTAAAACAATGTCCATTTCACATATATAGTATTTTAAAGCAACTTTTGCTTTCGCGGATTTTACAACTGACAGCCTCGTTAAAACAACTTCAAATTTATTCAACCAAAAATAATTTGGTCGGTGAACGAATCTGTTGTAAATTAACAAATTAATTCCGTCTTTAAAGGCGAATGATAATTACTCAAAATCTTATAAGATTACTAGATAAAACCAAATTATATTTTTTTGTGGGGTGGCGCAGTGGTAGTGGGTTCGATATCCGCTCGAAGTATTGCAATAAGTGTCGATGTTTTCGCTTGTATCGGTTATAGAGTTCAATGGCAGGCAGTTGTAACAATTATATATTAAGAATATATTAAGAATTTCAAGAATTAGCTCTCTTACATTGACTAGAGCGATCTGACCGACAAATATTTTATTTTTCAAATACTTTATATATTTTTTAATATAAGTATTACTACTTTTCATTCATAAATAATGCATTTTTTAAAATTATTATTATTATTTAAAAAAACCAGATAGTATTTGAACCCGCTATCTCTAATTTAAAAAAATAAAATAGAGAAATTTTGCACTGTAATAAATTATTTCAATCATTCTTTACACAAATCCGTGCTCATATAAATACCAAGATGTTGACTGTATGCTATTAAAAAAACGATAGCGTTTACTCATTACGATTTATTATACATGGTGTTTGTCCGTCTGTCGAGAACAATTTTAGCATCTGTATAATAGTATTTTAGTTTAAATATGTAATAATAGTAATGATGTAACACTTGAGATTCACGCTTTATCACGCATATAAATAGAGTATCAATCAAGTGTTAAGATATCTCGTTCACCTTTTTCCCCTAAATTCAATTGTTATGAGTTCGATCTCGATATAAATAATGTTTGTATTTGAAATAATTTCCAAACTGTGTGTGTTAACGGTAAGATTTTTTCTGTGTTTATTCTAAATGGACGGGATTCGTCAAAATTAAGAAATATATAGGTACAAATTTCTAATGCGTCTTAATTATAAAAAGAGAGATCCTCAAAAAGGACTCTAATCATAAAATCTCTTTTAATATCATAAAGGATCATAAAGGAATACATTTTTTTAACTGGAGAACGTGTGTGTGCAGTTTAATATTCAGAAACATTGATCGATGGAAGGAATGAAAAACAAAGCTATCAGGAACTTATTTTTCCATTAGCTTTGAGTATCTTTGATGATGTATGGGTGCTTTTCAATTTATCTTTAAGATTAAATATAATATAACTAAGAATATCAATATTAAATAAGAATTTTGCAAATATAAATCTATTCTGGTATCTATGTTTTTGTTGCAAAATTTAAAGGTTACAAGGTTATATTCTAATAATATCTTTAGTATTTTTTTGTACATAAATATCCCTTATTTCTTATATTATAATAGAGCCCTTTAGACCTACACTTGGGTCACAAGCCCCA
>JAKRZM010001303.1:531190-555638 GCA_036379175.1 Heliconius cydno galanthus | reverse complement strand
CAAACAAACAAACAAACAAACAAACAAACAAACAAACTCTTCCGCTTTATTATATTAGTATAGATTAGTATAGATGTATACCACTTCCACTCAATTTCTATTCAAGACAGACGTATGCCACGGCTAGAGATGAATGCCCGGGTAAAGCGACACTTACCGTGGAATTGTTTCATTTATTCTCCCTAGTATTTTATTGTACTTGTAATTTAAACAGAATAACCCACTTAGGGTTAGGGGAGCTTACGACGTAATGGCCCACGAGTTCAATATAAAATGTACACGCTTTTTTTTATAGAATGCTGCTTTTATTTTAAGCTTGATAGTATATCATGAAAATTACTTTAATGACTTTTATATTTTCTTGCAGTAATGTTATATGTGTTGCTATTTAGTTTTTTTTTTCAGCTTAAGACTGTAAGCCGCATATAGAAGGGTAGGTAGAGGGAATCTAGTGTTTAGACATTCTATTCCTCAGTTTTCGCTTTGACCACAGTGAAGAAATGAAAGAAATAACAAATAACAATTATTTACCCCGAAAGGCAATTGAACTCACAACCCCTTGTACCATTGCGATGGCCTCTAAATTCCTACTTTCAACTACGTATTTTATAGAAAATACTTTATTAAAATAAAAGCCAGTAAAGTGCGAAAAGACTCGGTCAACGATGGTTCCATAGCAATTCGGGTACAACGTCAACGAAAAGAACAACTTATAAAAGTTTACAATCTTAATGCAATAGACTTGTATGAAATAAACTACAGTTATAACTTTGTAATAGTTTTATCTGTAATATAAATTCAATTTCCATTTTATTTTTGCCAAATTACATAATTGTAGGTCTACTGGAAATATCCTAAAGGTATTGATTACGGGCTAATTAGGTTTACGTTTTGTGGTTATAATAAGTTTATTTGAATAAAGAATATTTGGAATTTAAATTTGAATTGATATCTCTACGCAATCTCGATAAATGGTCTTAACCGACGAAAACAAAGTTTAAGAATTCCGTTTTTTTCCTTTTGAGGTAAGGAACCCTAAAAAGGACGGCCTTTTGCCGTGCCCCATAGTCTAGATGTACCTATACATATACAAATGAAGGCAGAGTAGGTCGCAAGAACATCAGAACCAGAGCATCATGAATTGTCCTCTAAGCTATTTCTTCTTAAATTTACATAAAATATTCTCTCTGTAATAACTCTTAATTTAAAGTGTCTAACTTAAATACCGAGAAACTTTTCGCTTCAGCTGCCGCGAGCTTGATATTCAAGAGACTGGATTTTCAAACATAAATAACACTATTAAAACCTCTTCAGTTACATTTTATAATTTAAAATAATAATAATAGATTTTGCGGCATTTTGTTTGAAATTCGCCGTGTAATTAAAACATATAGAGTACCTTCCGGACACCTACAATTTATCACTAAGTATGACGGAAGTTGAGAGGCGGAACTGTGTTACCAGAATGAAAAATGAAAATATTAATAAATAATAATTCATGAGAAATCGAATCCACAACCGTCGCGTTACAGTCACACCCTTGTGCCGCTGCGCCATGATGGCTTCAAAATAAATATTGATTTAAGATATTTATATTAAAACATAATTTGTTTAAACTTTCTACGAGCAAAATTGTTAATGTATGTGGGGCGGTGCGATATAATTATTTTATGATTCAGGGACCTCAGATGGTTTTACTAATTTAGTTAACAGATAATTTATGAACCTTTTTGTTCATGCAAATAGTTATAAATAATAACGCTTTCTTTGGGCTTTAGGTTATATATTTTTAATATTATATTATTTCAGTTTTGTTTCTATAAATATGTAACATTCTTTATAAAACTTAATAATATTTTACTTAATAAATAAACGTACGAGTATATTCATTCTATTTCCTCGAAATTGTATTTGACTTTTCAAGACTTAATTATTAAGTTTAGACTTTTCACCTACTTTGAAAAGTTTTGTAAGTTCTGAAAGTCCCCCTAATTTGAAATTAAATAATGTAACTGTTGATAATATAAACAAATGCTCGAAGAAATTTTCTGTATATAAGGAAATGAAACAAACAACATTTTCATGTAATATTTCCTGATAATTTTCCTTAATTAAGCTTACTTAGCTGTTTCGTAATAAAGCGGGTTGCTATGAGACACTGAGTGAGTAATTAGCATTATATCTTGGAAATTCATCAAAACCTGATTATTATGTCATAATATATCATATTTCTTACCATCTTCCATATTTTAATGAACAAAGTAATATTATATTACGAGGGGCATTCAAAAAGTAAGTTTCGCTGGTCTGGCATTTTTTATGAGCACCATGTAGCGGGCTCACACTGAACATAGTTTCAGTTCTGGGTCTACTGGTAAGATCGGCACCGATATTGATGACCAAAAATAGTTTTTTTAGCAGTTTATCCTTGATAACAATGGAGGTATCATTGGAAAACGTGTCCAATTTTGAATTGCGTGCAGTTATTCGATTTTTTACTGCTAAAGAACTAAATGGAAACGATATTCACAGTAAATTAGTGCAAGTTTACGGTGACAACTGTATGAGTGTGCAAATGTGCGACGATGGCGTACGATGAACAGCGAGCAGGACGGCCAAAAACAGCCACTACGGACGGAGCTATCGATGCTGTTAAAAAAATCATTCAAGATGAAAGACGACTGACTATTGATGATATTCTTGATTGATTCCTTCTGATATGAGATTTGCCGAACTTCAATCTTTACAATCTTCAAAGATAAACTGGGTCACCGCAAAGTGTGTGCAAAACAGGACACGTCTTTTTTAAGGAAGGTTTGCTTAAACTTCAACACAGGCATGAAAAACGTATCCAAGTCGAAGGCGACTATGTAGAAAAATAGTTTATGTTTCAAATAACAAATAAATATGCGTTTTTTAACCTAAAAATTGTTTTTAACATCATTTAAAAAATAGGGAAACTTACTTTTTGAATGCCCCTCGTATTTGATCTAACAAATTTAGATATGAAAGGGTTATAAATTATAATTAAAAATTATAAGACTGTTATACATTTTTTAAAATTATGAAAGTAATTTTAGAATACATTTATTACCTTTATTCGATCTACAANGTGTGCAAAACAGGACACGTCTTTTTTAAGGAAGGTTTGCTTAAACTTCAACACAGGCATGAAAAACGTATCCAAGTCGAAGGCGACTATGTAGAAAAATAGTTTATGTTTCAAATAACAAATAAATATGCGTTTTTTAACCTAAAAATTGTTTTTAACATCATTTAAAAAATAGGGAAACTTACTTTTTGAATGCCCCTCGTATATACTCATATATTGTATTTATATTTTCATTCTTTCGCTCTGGTGTCTAGGCAAAGCGTCCGCAACACGCAATGCCTCTAGAATTTGGCGGAAAGTTGGGAACGGAGTGTCTTAACACTAGGTTCCCTCTGCCTACCCTGTATGCGGGATACAGCGTGAAGGTGATTTTATATATTGTTACAATAATATTGTATTAAATTACGTATTTTCATTTTTGTACTGAAATCGTGTAAGTGACACTATTTCTGAATCAAAAAGGCTGTAACAATTTAATAATTTTAATTATGTATTACTAGGGGTTTCAAATAGCAGAATAATCATTAAAATATGGTAAAAGCTCACGAAAAAATTAATAGGTAAACTGCAAATCCTTGATTTGTGGTGATTATTTTTTATTGCGAAACAGGTGTGTTGAAACTGTACCTCGGAGTCGTAGTCGAGACGAGTGGACAAGTTGATACAAAGCACAGGATTAGTGAGTAAAAGTTCAATGAGATAGTTAAAAAAGTTAAGTTTTAGTTGAATACCAATGGCGATTGTAACAAGTATATAGAGAACTAGCGGCCCGCCTGCGGCTTCGCCCGCGTGAACTACGTTATTATTAATTTCTGTCTCCCTGAGTATCTATGTCCTGTTCATGCAAAATTTGAGACTCCTAGCATTTAGTAACGAATGACAAAGACAAATGTCATTGGTAACGAAATTTCATACAAACTTTCAACCCCAAAAACAAACCCTTAGAAGTTGAATATTGCAAATTCCCGTCTTAGCGAGCACCTACGTCCTATAAGTAACTCCTATGCAAACTTTGAGATTCCTAGCATTTGTAGTTGCTGAGATTTCGTGATGAGTGAGTGACCTTTCGATTTTATAAGTAGAGGTCATAGCGTTTGGTCTCCTGGTTCCGGTCTCTCTGGTTACCTTACTTGAAATGAAGTGTGAGTTCTAAATTTTTTGCTCAAGCAAAGGCATTTGACTTGTGAAAACTCTCTCTCTCTTTATTCTCCATTTTCATTCGTATACAAAATTACTGTTTGTGAATTAATAATAAATAAAAAGCTCATAAATTTAAGCGGAATGTTTCACACGGAAATTAACATAATATTTTTTTTTTATAATTCTTCTAGATAAGTATCTTACAATAAAAATGTCTACCATTTTTCTCTACAAATAAATAACACAAAAAGCGCAAAAGCCTTCAGTGAACTACATAATGCTATACAATATAGAAAGAAGCAAATCGAAACAAATTACTTGTTGACATTGAGGTGATTTGTAATACCAAGGACGGGCTTACCTTTCCCATATAAGTCGTTGGCACGCGATCCCATTATTATTATCGAATGTACACGGTTCGCTTATGATTGATACCTTGGTTTAGTTATTTTTTATCTTCTCATATTTCTCGGGTAGATACTGAAAGTACTATGGAAAATTACTTTGAAAATTGCTAAATCTCTCGAGCTTAATAAACTAGATTACTTTCCATATTTTTGTAAATATGAATAAACGGAAAAACTTTTCGGTGATCGTATACACTATTATTACATCGTCATACGTCTTAAAATAGGGAAATTACCAATTACGTGCCAAAATTTTACACCCCAGCTCAAAAATAATTAATTCAAATCAATAGAAAATTAATATTTCAATTAAACAAGCAAATTATTTTTTCATCTTTTCGATGTTAAAAAAATTAAATCAAATGAAATCCTCAATTTCTGTACTATAACGGCGTTAAAAGCACCTAGAACTAAGAAGCTATGTTTTGTTTTAATATGGACTATACAAGAAATCAATACATTTTGTTACCGAGGTTCATGTTCGTTATTTGGGGGTCCTTATTCCAATCAACTTATGCAAATACTAACACCACACAGAAGGTCTCTGTGCTAACAATAATTACTATGCATATCAGCCTGGAGCTATGCATACACAAACAATGCAATGAGGTTGTATTGAATTTATACATCGATGATATAGGGGAAAAATAAACCCAATTATTTTTCTTATGCTTTTCGCTTTTAGCTTCACGCTTTATCACGCATATAGCAGGGTAAGGCTCAGGGATAGAATGTTTTGTTTAACATCTAATACCGAATTTCCTAATTTTTTTCTTAGATAATTTGCTGAAAAAAAAAGAAAGCACAAGAATATATAAATTTAGTTATTTTGTCTTTCCTTAATTTCATTGAAATGGGAACATTTGTAAAAAAATATATATCAATATTTATTATTAATTTATTTATACTAGTTATATATATAAATATATATTTTTTTATTTTTTTTAAATAAAAAAAGAACATAAATTTAAAGATCCTTAAAAATAAAATTATATGGTCCAATCAAATAGTTCAGAGTACTTGCACGGCTCCTTATCGGTTCGCCAAACCACTCTACTTGGAAATTTTCTATTATCTTGCCAACAAATGTATCTATTTCCAGTTCGGCTATACGTCGACCTATTAGAAAAAAGATTTAGTAAAAATCAGATAAATTTGGCAGACCTATGAAATATTTTTTATGTTGACCTAAAATAAAATCTAGTCACTACGCTAGAAAGTGGAGAACCACTTTCTAGCGAATGATCATGTTGCCAGAACGAGGAAATAAAAAAAAAATATTCCTCCAAATGGGAATCGAACCCACTCAGACGCTGTGCAAATTTTATACTACCTATGCAACTCCTTGTTCCATATCCAAATGGCCCATAAACAAATGGATGTGCGTTTCCGTAATACAATGGATCACTTTTTTCAACAATCCATCTCTCTGGAATATATTCCATTGGTCTCGGAAAATGTTCTTCCATCAAACACATATATTGATTAGCAACTATTAAGAACATCTGTAAAGAGTTATACATGTTAAAGTCCCGTACATCTTCTTCATCAAAACCAATAAAATCCTCCCGTTACTGAGTAACTGACGGATATCATACAGCTGTACTTAGAAACCATAAATTGGCAAGTAGAACCTTGGATAATTATAGGGGAAGTACCTCTAAACAACTTTACAGTTATAAAAAATATTTTTCTAACATACACTCTTATCGATAGATTATAGGGATTCTAAAAGTTGAGAACATTAAAATTACAGTCCTATATAATACTTAAAATCAAAACATAAATTATTATATTAAAATATACCTAAATATGAGAGAAATATCTTACATCTTTAGGTATTTTATATCCTAACAAGTTGTATTCCTTAGTAGTTTTTCTTAAGTTACCACCCACGACCGGCATTAGCCTGATTGCCTCTTTAATACAAGCTCTGAGATATGGTCTTTTTTCCTGTTTTGACAATATCTCTTCGCGTAATTTATTTTGTTTTTCTGGATTTTTGGCTAATAAGTATAGCACTCCCATCACTGAATTTGCCGTCTGTAAGGAAATTATACTTAGATTAATATATTCACAATATTTATATTATTATATTAAGAAAAAAACATTTAATAGCAATTTCTGCTTACACTTTGAAGAGTTCTCTATTCTTGCTGTACAGCTGTAATAATCGGATATAAGTTTTAAATATTTTTTTCTATTATAAATCGTATTTTTTTTTATTGATCTAAATTTGGAAATCTTATTTTAAAACTTATTTATATTTATTTGTACCGTGTCTACTCCGGCGAGTAGCATGTCGCTGGCCATAGTCACTGCAATTTCAGGGTCTATTTCAAGTAACTTTTCCAAAACAGCTTTTTCATCGTCACTTTTTTCTTTCACTTTTAAGTCTTCCATAGCTTTGTGTACAAAATATTTACTCAGTCTGAAAATATAAATAAATATATCTTACTATATACATTTATTTACTTCTTAGTTTAATTACGGATAATAGGTCAAAAATTTTACTTACTTTACTTGTTCATCGTAATGTTTCATGGCCTCCTTAAATGCTGGCGTTGAAAAATATCGCCAAAGACTTGGTTGAAAATCTAGTTTCTCTGCCGCATCTAAAGTATCGTGAACCGACTGAATCAATTTCCTTACTGGAGACTCTTCAGGAAGGTTTGAATCGATACAGTTAATTCGACCTCCAAGTGCAACAACCCCGATTGACTCTAATGCCCATAAATTCATTTCAATGTCAAATTTACCTTCTAGCATATTTTTGTCATTGCGTTTTAATTTCATTCTGAAAGCGATTAGAAAATAATTTTACTAATAAATGTTACTTGTTTTTTAATTGTTATAAATATATCTTATAGTTAGATATATGGCGCTATGTTAAAAATGTTACTAATTTATAGAGTTTACTCTTAAGTCACAAAATGAAATATTATTAAGTAAAAAACGTATATTGAAATGTTTGAAGCGAAGCTAATTTTCTTTCAGCAATAGAATCGGTAAAAGAAAATAAGAAAAATAATGACAACAACTACCTTCTTATCATATCTTCTGCTACTTCTTTCAGAGGTTCTGTATAGAGTTTGATAGTTTTCGGTTGAAGTAACACTGGGTTAACTACCGATCGGAATTTTTTCCAATTTTCCCCGTGTCTTAAATTAAAAAAGTACATATTTTTACAAATTAAACTTTTATTATGTACCAGTGGTCCCGCGTGGCTTCACCCGCTTTAAGTAAACGAATATTTATTTAATGTAATTTATTTAGGTTGATTTAACTATAATGTTAAGTGCGTGTTAAGTGGCGGAACTTCACATCGCGCTTAGTCTCGACACCAGAGCGAAGAAATGAAAATTTAAATGTAAATAAATATTTCATTTCCTCGAATGGGAATCGAACTCACAACCTGTCGCACCAGTCACACGCTCGTGTCCCTGCGCCACGACTGGTATCTTGGCGTAGAGGCACAAGCTTGGTTATTAAAATATATGTTATTAAATCATTGTTAAATAATAAATGTTATTTCATTAAAACAATATGACTCACTCAGTTAGTAAGCCAGTTGAGGCATTTGAGGGGTTCTCCCTCCTATTGTAAACTTTTCTAAAATATTCCAATGACTGAAATCCGGGACGAACAGGCGTCCAGTTTTCACTTCGGAAAACCTGAAATAAAATGTCCTTAAAAATATAGCTGTTCTCAAATAATAAATACATGTACCGGCACTATATTCGTATGTCATATGTATATATTATGTGAATAATATATATTTTTTATTTTACTTACAACATTTTTATTAACTTACATTGATTGCTGCTTCAGCATCATAGAGAAATATCATCGGAATAGCCCCAATGGCATCCAATTTTACAATAGGCCCATAAGTTTTGTATAAAATTTCAGGTAATTCTTCGTTTTTCTTGTACAATGCACCTGAAATGGTGAAATAAATATGAAAAATATTTTTCCCGATACTTTTCACCGTTAAATTTATGTGTAACTGTATGTGTGACTTTTCAATGAATTTTCGACTATGAATGAGTAATGCCATGTAATATATGGGTACAAACAATTAAAAACATTTAATTAAAAATATTATAAAAGAGTAAAAAAAACATTAAAATAAGTCTTCTTCTTCTTCTTCTTCCTGGCATTAATCCCGGCTATTGCCAGGGTCTGCCTTCCTAGTCAAACTACTCCACTTTGCACGATCTTTTGCGTCCTCGGTGGTTAGACCATTGGCTCTCATGTCCTGCATCACGACATCCAACCAGCGCTTCCTTGGGCGTCCGGGAGGTCGCGTCCCAGGAACTGGTATAGCAAGGCACTTGCGTCCGACATAGTTCTTAGGCCGGCGCGTAACGTGGCCAAACCATCTCAAGCGACGCTCTTGGAGCTTATCCGCTACGTCACGGACCCCAAGACTACCTCGAATGAATGTGTTGCGTATGCGGTCAGACCGCGTTACGCCGCACATCCACCTCAGCATCTTCATTTCCGTGACGTGAAGCTCCTGAGTGTGCCGAGATAGTGCTGGCCAACATTCGCTGCCGTATAAAAGAACCGGTCGGACGATGCTCTTGTATATCAGCCCCTTGAGCTTGGGCGGTATTCTGCGGTCGCAGACCACACCAGTGACCTCCCGCCATTTGGCCCAGGCAGCGCTTATCCGGCCATGGACATCGTGGTCGATGCCTCCAGACTCGTGCATAACGGATCCAAGGTACCTGAACTTCTCCGACTTAACGGCTGGCTCAGGACCTATTAGGATGGTGCTCGAGTCCCGGCTCCCGCAGGCCATGTACTCTGTCTTCGACACATTTAGTTTAAGACCGCCGTTCTCAAGCGTACCCTTCCAGAGGTTCACTTTACGCTCCAGCGTCAGTCGGTTCTCGGCAATGAGTGCTGTCGTCGGCATACATCATCAGCCATGGAGGCTGGTCCTGGATGTGAGCCGAGACAGTATCGAGCACTACATTGAATAAGAACGGACTAAGAGCCGAGCCCTGGTGAACCCCCACTGTAATCGGGAAGGGTCTAGTGTCGCCAACAGCAGTCCTAACCATAGAAGCGGAATCGTGGTACATGCCCCTGATGAAATGAAACATTAAAATAAGAAAATGAAATGAAATGAATGAAATGAATGAGATGAAAAAAAACATTAAAATAAGTATTTTAAATAATATAAGTAAACGCTATTAGCTATTACTGTTTAATAAATAATTGAGCAGAAATTACCGCCTGGTATAAATGTCAACAGCTGCCCGATTACAGGAAAAGATGGAGGGCCTGGTATGTCTTTCCATGATTTTAAATTAGATTCTTCCAAATATTTTGCATTTGCAGTAGATATATACCTGAGATTAGATTATTAGGATATGATTAGAATAAATGAATTATTAGGAAACATAGGTTACCATTGGAACAACATGAAAAATTTAAATCGACGCCTTCCCAGAACAAAATAGCAAAAAGATGAATAAATGTAAATGCTTTGAAAATCACTTATTAATCTAGGATCTTCAATGTTATTATGAAACTATTAATAATTTCCTTAAAAATTATGTAAATATTAGTTTCTTCTGTTGACACTATATAAAAACTTTAATATAAGACTTACCTTATAGCATTATTTTGAAATAAACGCAAACAAACAGCATGTATCTTTAGACAATACATTTCAATAAATATAGGTTCACTATCACTTACACTGCAATGTTATCAACACTAAACTGATTTATATAAACTTTTATCTTTAATCATAATTTTGTAAACATTTAACAGACTGGAATGATATTTGAAGCACATTTGTTTTGTTTACATCTCGCGAGGTCAGTCGTCTATTTCTACGTGAGCGTTGTAACACTAGCTTCGCTAGTCGTATTAATACATCCTGTACCGAAATACGTAGGTCGTTATGACCTTGATCCAAGATTAGGTTCAATGGGTACATTTTTGTATGGATTCGCGTTTAGTTCCGTGTTTCGTTTACAGTAAAAGCTTGAATTTTGTTGATAGTAAGCCCGGTCTTTTAAAGGATCCATTGATTTCTGTCATTTACACGTGCCGCCATTTACCACTTCCTAAAATATGAAGTGCCTTAACTCTACATTCTTTCCGCATAAAAACAAAACAAACCTAAACTGAAAGCTATATTTTTCCCATACGTATTACAATAACATTGCAAATACAATTATCCTATGTAAAGTTGCCATGACATGAGTGCCTCTAGTATAGATTATAATACTTAACTAACAACCTTGATTCAAATAGCATTCTATAAGGTATATAGCGGATACGACCTGTCCTCGTTGTCGACGAGTGCTCTCATGTGAATAACGTAACTACTGCATTACGTTTTATGATTTGAAAATATTAAAAGCGATCAAAATGTTTGAATGAGGCCAGTCATGGAGCAGGACGCGTATACGCGGTTGTCGGTTCGATTCTCAGTCGAAGAAATTAAATATTCATTACTATTCTCCTTTTCTTCGCTCTAGTGTCGAGGCAAAGCGCAGCTATGAGATTCCACCATTCCACCTGAGAGCAATATCATTGAAAATAATTAATTATCCCGATTAGTAACAGAATCCACATCTATCACGTTATGCTATATTCATAGATTTGGTTCTGGTCTGGCCTTGCCTAGCCTATCAGAACCAAGAATTCTATTATATAAATATTATTACATTTTGAAATCAATTATACCTTACACGTGCAAATCACTTACAATGATAATATTCATTGCATATGATTAATGTATTGTTATAATACATATATGAAAGGTAATTTATTTTATATTTTATTAATTTTGTACGTTAGTAAAGACGCTGTAGACCTTATTTGTATAAATATACTTATTTATTTGGATATATTTAGCTACTCAATTCTTCTAATATAATTATGCAAGATTTTTACAATTCTTTCTCAGCATGCTGGATACGAAGAGAAAAACTGAAGCAATTAGTGATGATAAAAATAAAGTATTAAGCAAAAGAAATAGTATTCGTACAAATAACTACCAAACAAAATATTTTATATATATTTTTTTCTTTTTCCATAATAATAAATTTCTTTTATACTCTTATGTTACACCATATTAACAACTACTAAAATAAGGATATATCTTACTCAAATAGATTCATTGACCATTTAACAACAATTGGTCATTGAGTATAGACGTGTAGTGTGTAGAGAATAGAGATAAGCAATCGGTGAATATGTTTGTATTGGTTTTGAATATTAGCTTATTGTTGATATCACTGTTCCAAGTCCAAGCTGCTCCTAAGAAGAAATCATATTCGGAATTAAAATCTTGTGATATTGGTGCTCTGGCCAGTGAGATTGCGTCATACGACACTGTGGTCTCTGATATAATAGATTATGTAGTGTCTGGTCCCTTTAAAGGAAGGACGTATGATGAGTAAGTAATTATTTCCTTTACTACTGTATATACATATATGTTTACATATTTTTTTACTACGTTTTGCCTCGTAACTAGAGCGAAGTAATGAAAATATTAAATATTTAATTCCCCCGAGTGGGAATGGATCCCACAACCGTTGAGTTGACGATCAAACGCTTGTGCCACTGCGCCATGAAGGCCTCAAAAATAATATAAAAGTATTGTATTTTTGTTTTCTACATAACGCTTTAATAATTTAATTTATTTTATCGCTAATTAAGAAACACGACAGCAAGAGACGGAAGTTACGGCCTCATTATTTTAAATTTAAAATACTTTAATAAATTGCAAATGTGTCGAATGAAATTATTTACAAACATTCATAGCATTTATGTTATCAGAGTTAAATATAAACAAATGTATTGATAAAAAACGGGAACTATATTTAAACTGTGAAATCATTTTTAATTTACATATTGTTAGTAAACATTTTTGTAGCTTTTATAGTATTTATTCCTCACAAATTTTCCGATTTATAATATTAGTAGGATTAAATATTATTCAACTAAAATTATTTATAAAATTATATTTTGATTTCGTATAGATTTTTCAACGTTTAAGTCAAAAATCATTTTTTAATTAAATACAGCTGAGTAAACAATAAACTCTTTCATTTAATATGCTAGCATGTTTTTAAATTCTCCCGCCAAAAGTCTATTCATATTAATTTTGCCGTATTGTAAATAATTGCATTAAATACTTACATCTTGCTAAAATAAATTAAATTGTAAATCTAAATAAAATGTATCAGTGACTGATTTAAAGATTAAATATTACTGTTAAACTTTAAAATTCTAAAACTAATTTCAGATTGGCCAAATTTGTCGACACATATGGCGCTCGAATATCTGGATCACAAGTACTCGAAGACTCTATCGATTACATGATTCAGCTGACACGAGAAGAGGAAATAAATGACGTCGTTACAGAAGAACTAGAGGTAATTAAGGACAATAGGAAACGCTTTTCTTATATATTAGTCTTTCACGTGTCTTCTTATATTGCTGTGAAATTGCTTCTTATATTGATAAAAAGAAAAAGTAAGAATACAAATATTCATGACTAGCGGACCCGGACGCGGCTACGCCTGCTTGAAATATAAGAATATAATTTCTATAGAAATATAATTTCAATCTAGATGAAATGCTAAAAGTGACTATTATATTTATTTTCATAAGGATGAATATCAAAATGACGCGGTAACGAACGCGGTCGCGTAGCGACGACGGTTGTTATTAACATGGCAGAATAAATTGCATGTCAAATTAGAAAGTATTTTAATTTATTAGTATATATGTGTAATGTAATGTTATATAGCCTATAGCACTTCTGAAGAATGCAGCTTTCATACAAAACAAAAACATAGTAAATCGGACCAGTAGATCCAGAGATCTTAGCGTTCAAACAAACAAACAAACAAACAAACAAACAAACAAACAAACAAACAAACAAACTCTTCCGCTTTATTATATTAGTATAGATTAGTATAGATATTGAATGATCCGTGTACTATGTTTAATATGATAGAAACAACAGAAGACAGAAACAGAAGTTAATAGTATTTTATATTATTATTTAGTATTTTATATATATTTGACCACTCGTGTTTCATCCTCTTCCATCATAGTAAATAAAAAATGCTTATGTACCAATCTCTATTTAAAAAATTATATGGACATCAGTAATGATGATTATTATTTACTAATATATCCTTATATTGTATTTCACAGGTACCTCATTGGATCAGAGGAACGGAAAAGATAACAATGATTGAACCTCGAGTAAAAAACATTGCTTTATTGGGTCTAGGTCGCAGTGTCTCAACTCCACCTGGAGGTATACAAGCAGAAGTCGTCGTAGTATCGAATTTTGATGAGCTATCAAAATTATCTGACAATGATGTCAAGGGTAAAATTGTGTTATACGATCCAGTTTTCACGACGTATGGTGAAACTGTTGTATATCGCTCACAGGGAGCATCAAAAGCAGCAGAAAAGGGCGCAGTTGCATCTTTAGTCAAGTCTATAGCGCCATTTTCTATCAATTCCCCTCATACGGGCTATCAACATTATGAAGATAATATAAAAAAAATACCAGCTGCTGCAATAACCATTGAGGATGCAGACTTGCTAAGAAGGTTTTATAATAGAGGTACAAAAATTGTTCTCAATATCACAATGTCATCAACATTTGAAACAAAAACTTCTAGAAATACACTCATTGATTTGAAAGGTACCCAAAATCCAGAAAAATTTGTTATTGTTTCTGGTCATATCGACAGTTGGGACGTTGGTCAAGGTGCAATGGACGATGGCGGAGGCCTGTTCGTAAGCTGGGCCGCTCCTGTAATTTTAAAACGCCTCAACCTAAGGCCAAAAAGAACCATTAGGTCAATTTTTTGGACTGCTGAAGAACTTGGCTTAATCGGTGCTTCCGCCTATGAAGAAAAGCACAGAAATGAAAGCAAAAATATTAACTTTATAATGGAGTCTGATGAGGGTACATTTGCTCCACGAGGGTTAGGTGTTGCCGGTACACAAAAAGCTCGTTGTATAGTGGCTGAAATTTTAAAGTTATTTAAATCCATTAATGCTTCGACATTAGTTGAAGAAGATAGTCCCGGCTCTGACATCACTGTCATAACTAAGACTGGAGTTCCAGGTGCCAGTCTTCATAATGCAAACGATCGCTATTTCTGGTTTCACCACACTGAAGGTGATACTATGAATGTTGAAAGTCCTGAAGAATTGGATTTATGTGCAGCTTTCTGGACTGCCGTGGCTTATATAATAGCTGACATTTCGGAAGATATCCCGCGCAAAACATGAAGTTAATTTTAATAGTATAATTTCCTCATTTTAATAAATAGACATATACCTATGTATGTGATGAAATATAAATTAATAAAAGTTTTTACATTGGTCATTAGAGATTATTGACCATTAAATATTATTCTATAAACAATATTTTGTTTTCTATCAATATAAACATTTTTAATAATTATACTGGTCGTTATCTATATTTAGTATGTTTACAATAAATACTCGTTCTTATTAATATCGAAATTATATACTTACATTTAATAATACTAATTACTTTATATTGTGTGAGGCCGTCGTTGTGGCACAAAGATCTGACTGTAACGCGACGATTGTGGGTTCGATCCCCACTCGAGGATGTGAAATATTTATTTACGTTTATATTTCCCTTTCTCCGCTCTGGTGTCGAGGTAAAGCGCGGCGTTGAGTTCTGCACCTCAACACGCAATGCCTCCAGAATTCGGTAGAAAGTAGGAACAGAGTGTCCTAACACTAGGTTCCCTCTGCTTACCCTGCTGATTTTATTTTGTACTAGTGGAACGTTGCGGCTTCGCCCGCTTGAGTTATACGAATATTTATTAAATATATTTATGAAATTATTTTTAGTTTGGAGAGTGAATTCTAATAAACCATGAAACACGTGTTCAATGAAATATTTTTAAGAGTCTGAATTTTAATTTTATAAAAATCCTCAAAAAATAGGTGGAAAATGATTTAATGGGGAATGTGTCTCAACAATAGGTTCCCTATGCTCCATGCTATGTGCGAGGTACAGTGTAAAGCTTAAAAAAATGAATTCATATAATAGAGAAAAAAATATAATTGAGGTTTCATTACAAAATATAAGCAAAATACATTCGAGGCCACCGTGGCGCATTGGAACAGAGTTAAGTTTAAAACACGATTGTTGTGTGTTCGAGCCCTTGTCAGGGAAATGAATTATTTTTATTTCTTCTGACAAAGAAAGCACGGACGAAGCACGGCGTTGAATTCCGACACTCATCATCCCACGCCTTAAATTCGAGAGGAAATTATGATAAATATTTAATGTTAATTAGAAAATCTATCAGGATATTATAGAAATACCTGTATAATACCAAAACAAATAACTAAGTAAGATTACCTAAATAGAACCAAGTTCATAAGTTTTAATTAAACATTCATGGAAAGAAAACGTGGGAATATGTAACGTAATTGGATTTTGAAACGAGCCCTTTTGTCGACATTCGAAAAGCTGCCGACGCCAGATAAGAAGTTACAATCGTTAGTTCTCATTGATATATCCTGCGAATATATTTTAGTTTACATGCAGGTATAAAAATAAATCAAAATCACTCACTATAGTGTACTATTGCAAGTATAAACATATAAATAAATATAAATGTAATAAATAAATATAATATACTTACTTATCGTTAATTTTTTATCCAATTGGGTATTAATAGACGCAATTGGAAATTTCGGATGGAGTGTTGCAAATAAAATTCAATTACAATTTTAAGCAGGCAGAATTAATTTTGCCCAGCCAGATATAGTGAATGTGTGCGTATGCGCTAGACCTAGACTTAGACTAGGTCTGTGTCGATTAATTGCTTTTAATATTAATCCCAGAAAAAACTGTGGATGCAGTAAATACAAATAATTACTCACGATATCTTCGATAACAATTGACATACGAGTAATATGGGCCAAATTAGGAAAATATTAGATAATTAATTATATTCCGTGGTTTCCCGATGAAATCATTCGTAAATCATTTTATATCTAATTGAACAAATGGTACGTGAAATGATAGATATATTCTAATATAGCTTCCATTAATTTCACTGATTTTTATATTTATTTTCCCAAATTTATAACTAGTTTTTCGAAGCTTCTATTTCAGCTTCGGGTCACCTGATGGTAAGTGATCACCGCCGCCCACGACCCCGTGCAACGCCAGAGGAGCTACAGATGCGTTAGCGGCCTTTAAGGTGGAGAGAGACTATAATTATATGTAAAATCATAATATATCCTTATATACTTTAATATTATATTAGAATAGAAAATTAAATATAATAATTTGAACAAAAAATTCATGTTTGATCTTTTTTTGGTACTTATAGATAAGATAGATTTAGTACGTCTTCGGTAACACAATTGCCTATCGAGCGTCTTTAGAGTATATAACGATAGACATTTCGACAGCTGCCGATTTTACTTAAAGAGATAAGATAGACGCTTCACAAAAGAGTCTTGCTTATCATAACATCACAATATTTTTAAGGCACTGGTAGAAAGATGGGTTTCTCCGTGCGAATTCTTTTAACCCTTTTTATTATTTTTCTTTGTGAAGCAAAATTTATTCCAGAAAGTAATAGTTGTGAAGCTATTCTGGGTAACGATTTAATAAAGGAGATAGCTTCCTATGAAAGTGTGAAAGATGAAATATTCAAATATGTTTTGGAAGGAGACTTCAAAAGCAAAACTTATAACGAGTGAGTTTTATTATTTATTTCAGGACGAATATCTAACAATAAAAGTTAAATAACGCGACGGTTGTGGGTTCAATCCCCATCTGGGGAATGAATTATCATCATTAATTATAATTTATGTTCATTTTTCGCCCTGATACCAAGGCAAAAGCCCGGCATTTAGTTCCGTCACTCATATACAATGCCTCGAAAAAAGTGGATAACGGAGTGATTTAATGTTAGGTTCTGTCTATTTCCTTCTAGTTGAATATAAGTGCTACAACGCGTTTCGTATAGGTTTTAAAAACTGAAGTTGTATAAAGTAGTTTGAGATAAAAAAGATGACTAATAAAAATAACTTTTAGATTAGCCAAATTCGTTGACACCTTCGGAGCTCGCCCATCGGGATCACAAGTTCTTGAAGACTCTATTGATTACATGATTCAGCTGAGTCATGGCGAAGATATAAATGATATTATTACAGAAGAGCTAGAGGTAATTAAATCAAAAACACATTGTATGACAACACTCAGAAAATAAGATATTTAAAGTAAATAAATAAATTATTTTTTAAGATTTTTAGTTTTTATAACTTATAACAAATTCTTTATCATTATTAAAGGTACCCCATTGGATTAGAGGAGCCGAAAAAATAACTATGCTTCAACCTAGAATAAAGGACATAGCTCTATTGGGTCTTGGTCGCAGTGTCACAACTCCACCGGAAGGTATACAAGCGGAAGTTATTGTAGTGTCCAATTTTGAAGAATTATCTAAATTATCCGATGAAGATGTAAAGGGTAAAATGGTATTATACGATCCAGTTTTTACAACCTATAGCGACACTGTAGTATATCGCTCACAGGGAGCAGCGAAAGCAGCAGAAAAAGGTGCTATTGCATCTTTAGTCAAATCTATTGCTCCATTTTCAATCAATTCACCACACACTGGATCGCAATACTACGATGATAGTGTTGAAAAAATACCAACTGCTGCAATAACAATGGAAGATGCAGATTTGTTAAGGAGATTTTACAACAGAGATGAAAAAATAATTCTCAATATCACAATGTCGTCGACATTTGAAACTAAAACTTCTAGGAATACCCTTATTGATCTAAAAGGTAGAGAAAATCCGGAAAAATTAGTAATTGTTTCAGGTCATATTGACAGTTGGGACGTCGGTCAAGGTGCAATGGATGATGGCGGTGGTCTGTTCGTAAGCTGGGCCACTCCTGTAATTTTAAAACGCCTCAATTTAACACCAAAAAGAACTATCAGATCAATTTTTTGGACTGCTGAAGAATTTGGCTTAATCGGTGCCTACGACTATGAAGAAAAACATAGAAATGAAAGCCACAATATTAATTTTATTATGGAGTCCGACGAAGGTACTTTTGCTCCACTTGGACTGGCTGTTGCCGGTACACAAAAAGCTAAATGTATAGTTGCTGAAATATTAAAATTATTTGAATCCATCAATGCTTCGACGTTAGTTGAAGCCGATAGTCCCGGCTCTGATATTAGTGTTATCATTAAAACTGGAGTTCCAGGAGCAAGCCTGCACAATGCAAATGAACGTTATTTCTGGTTTCACCACACTGAAGGAGATACTATGAATGTGGAAAGTCCTGAGGAATTAGATTTATGCACTGCCTTTTGGGCCACAGTGGCGTACATAATAGGTGACCTTTCAGAAGATATACCACGATAAGAAAAAAAAAATAATCGAAGAAAGTATTTAATAAACATACAAATATACCTGTACATTATTATTACATTACAATTAATTATTAACGACTTTCAGATTCCTATAATGGTAAGTTTGCTACTACGCACATAAGGTATTTTAATAATAAGCCGGGAAATACAGACCTTTGTGACTTAAAGATAATCAGTTTTTACTTAAAAAAATGAATATCTAAAGAAAAATATAACAAAGCGCATTCATTTCTTAAACGTCAATGTCAAAAGAATTTTATTTGATATCTAAATAGTGACCCGCTATGAACTAGATAATTTATTTAATAACCTGAATTGTGTTCTAAATGAAAATTTTAATACCTCAGGTGACATTAACGTAATTTATTGACTTTTTATTGTTTTAGAAATAAAAAAAATACAATTGTCTATTTTCCCGGTTGAGGGATAAATATATGTATGATTTATTGAGAAACTACATTAAAACACCGTTCTGTAACTTAAAAGTTACACACGCAAATAAAGATTTGCTACTTTGAAGTGAATTTATTTTATACTATAAAAACATATCAAATTTTTAGTAGAAAGCCACACTCAAAAGCATCAATATAAATGACTAACCAATATGAAATTTAGGTACATAATTATCGAAAATTCTGATATCAAATAAACGAAAATCCTTTAATGTTAAATATATAAAAATCGGGACTTAATGAAAATTAATCTACAAGGTTTTTTAATTATACCTGTTTGAAAACAATGAATCATTATTTAATTGAAATGTTTAATTCGAATTCCTTATATTATTACTAGGCTCAAAAGCTGTAATTTTGTCATGTTTATAAAAAAATATTCTGGAATAACCCATTCTGAATAAATGTAAATAAACTTTTCTTATTTCCTTGGCCCTTTTAATGACTTCTTGAGATAGTTGCTTCTTTAAAATAATTAAGCAAAAATCCTTTTAAAAACCTTTTTTGCGCTTAAACTTTTAAAAGTTTGCTTAAGAAATGCAAATATTTTCAATGAACATCAGAATCTGAGTACGTTTGAATTCATAATCTTTAAATAAAATGGCAGTAAACAAATACATGTACGAACTAAGTATGCGAAGTTGACTGCCAACCTTCAATAGATGGAGAGGCTCGTTGAGAAGAAGAAGAAGAAACAAATACATATCTATACATATCTATACATATCTGCTAAATGTTAGCAGGAATTATAATATTATAAGCGTTAAGCTTAAAAAAGTATTATTGGTGTTGGACAATTACTGGTGCCAGTACTATATATTATTAAAATATACGTATATATATTTTTAAACTACATTTTGATAAGAAGTTGACCTACCGACATGGCCACTGTTATACCAGTGTAAAACCTTATAAATAAATGCGAATGTCAGTCACTCGTGAATTATCATACGATTCTTGTAAGACGTTGTTCATCTTAAAATTATTAAATTAATATTTTTATTAAAAATGAAGGTGTCAATATTCTTCCTTCTATGCATTTTTGCATTGTTTGCAGTCAGTCAGGCTAACCCTGTGTAAGTGATTAAAAATTATATTATTTACTCTTAAAAAAATTTAAAAAGTAAAAATTAAATTTAATGAATATTGTATTTTTTTAAAATTATCTGTATATTTTTGATTTAATTAAAAATAAAAAATTGTTTACTTAAAGTTCCGTATTTAATTGTGATTGCTTTTTAATTAGTTTTATTAAGATTTTATTTATACCCATGTTTATAGCTAGACAAAATATAAAACAAATAAATGACAAAATCCGTATAAGTAAATTATTCTTCTTTAATTATAACAATTGTTATTAACAGTCCTGATCCCGAGCCCTGCGACTACGACGACTGCTACTACTACCCTCGGAGACCTAACAACCGCAGAAACAATTATATCGGCAATGGACGTGGAAATACCAACACGGTTTATATTAACAGACCTAGACCCAGGGACTAGACATTACTATTGAAGAAAATTATATTACTAAGGAAAACACTGTTGCCCTTTTAAATACATGTTTTGTATAATATATCCTCGATTATATATACTTGTATTTTTTTTAATTTCTTTTGCCAATTTCATTTTCATTCATTTTTAAGTGTTACCTGTAGAAAAAATCAACTATAAAAATGTCGTAATATTGGAAGAGTGAACAGTTTGTTTAAATAGAATTTCAATCTGTAAGTTTATTGTAAAAGTTCACGTTAAAACAGAAAAATTGTATTCATATGTAGTAAGTATGTACGATAAGGCTGAGATTAGTTGCTTAGATTCTCAATTTAAATATTTTTAAATATATTTGATTGTAGTGAAATGTATAGAAATTAACAAAATTGTGTTCATTTTAGTATAAATAAAATATAAGTATAAACGCCTTTTTTAATTCACTTATCCCTTGCATGCTCGTATGTGAAGCAACATAAATTGGTATACATTTCATAAGTTTTCTGATTTGGCACAGGTTTCTCTACTTTTTGATTTTTTATTACTTTATTTGGATAACACTCTATATACATAAGGATCTTTTAATATATGAATGAATATTATTAAATATTTCTATTAATGAATATATTTAAATAAATATTATTAAAATGATGAATATTAATGCCATAGCAAGGCAGTGACTGTACGCATGATATTATAAAAAGCTGCTGATGTAATTCAATCTAGATGGATTAATTCAAACTAGTTTTTTTTTATATATCGAATTCATTAAGTTCAATGGGGATATATCGTGAAGCGGTTTTTTTTTCATATTATTTATTAGGCTAATTCATAAAATGACAATTTTCGTTCAATTCCATTTTTCAGCTTCATGTTGTATCCTTCACACAATAGTGTAGGCAGAAGGAACCTGGGAACCTAGTGATACTGCTGTTCCCCACTTTCCGCCGAATTCTGGAGACATTACTTGCTGCGTGGCAAAACCGCGCCTTGCCTCGTTAAGAAATTAAAATGAAATATTTCATTTCCTCGAATGAATCTAACTCACAACCATCTAAATCTAAATCTAACTTTTTGCCTTAAAAATGCGATAAGCCTCTGAATTTAGTTTAACAAGAAAAACAATTTTAACAACTAATCCAGTTAACATCCCTGTAAATTTTTGTGTATAAAAGAACATTTAAAAAGCACAGGATCAAAATTATTAGGCGTAATTGAAAAAAAAAAGATTTTTTCAGGTTCACGCTATATGCTGGACGGATTGCGTGTTGAGTGGCGGAAGTTGACATCGCTCTTTGCTTCGACACCAGAGTGAATAAATGAAAATATTAAAAAAATAATTTCCTTAAGTGGGAATCAAACCCGCAGCATATTGCATGTTGTGCCCCTGTGACCTCAAATTTGAATAAAAATATTTTTATGTAATTTTTTTTTAACTTTTATCTTAATGTTTTATTTACTGATAACTTCAGTAATAGTTTTACTTATCTCTTGTAAAATAATAAATTTAGTAATTAGGAATTACCGTGACGTATTAGGACTAGCTTTTTTGATTACTAGTGTTGTGTTCTATATACTATTACTAGCGGACGCGCGCAGCTTCGCTTGCGTATTTAAGGGTGAATTCTAATAACCCATGAAACATGTGTTCAATGAAATATTTTTAAGTGTCTACATTTCAAATTTTATAAAAATCGGTGGCGATTTAAAGATTTTCCCATACAAACTTTCAACCCCTTATTTGCACCCTTAGGGGGTGAATTCTAGAAAACGATGAAACACGTGTTCAATTAAAGACTTTTAAAAATCTAAATTTCAAATTTTATAAAAATCGGTGCCTATTTAATTTTTTTTCCATACAAACTTTGAACCCCTATTTCACCTCTTTAGGGTTAAAATTTTTCAAAATCCCTTCTTAGTGGATGTCCAGGTTACGAAAGTAAACTTTTGTCCAAATTTCACGTTTCTACCGTTAGCGGTTACGGCTGTGCGTAAGTCCTTTTATATATATAGATATATACCTGAAATTAATAATGTACCGTGTTTGATACATTTCTTTTTCTTTTATCATGCTATAACATATTGCAGATTGTTATTATCATCGAGAGACTGAGAGTTTTGAGTTCTCTGCTTGAGGGTTTATTCATCATTTGTCAGAAAATGAAGTACAGTGTCTAGACATCTCAAAATTTTCTATGCCCGCCCAGCGTCCTGCTATATGGGGAAAAGTTATTTTCATTTCTTTTATAGACGAAGACCTTCTGGCTTCTACATCGATAACTATATGAGCATAAATGTATACTGTAAATCGTGAATATTATTGTTTATTCACATTCGAAGTAATCATTGCACAGAAGTGCTTTTAGAATAGATCAGTTGATTTTTATAGATAAAAGTTGCACATTTCTTACATTAATGCTTGTAGTTAATCAATGGTTTTTATCACATAGTTGCTATTTTTATGTATTTCTGTTAATTTATGTCCTTAGCTTACTCTTATGCTCTTGATAGCTTGCATAGCTATAAATTTAACGAGAGTCCTTTATGTTTCAATGTTCCCTATGTAGTAAAAAATAAAATTGTCTGTATTTTTTATTGTGGATGTATGAAAACGAGCCACCCGAATAGAGATAACAACTGGCAATATAGAAAATTAATTACTCTTGTGTCCTAATTCTGGGAAAGTATCTACGTATATAAAAATTATGTTTAAAAAAATAAATTGTATTTAGATAAGAATATTAGCCTATCGATATGATCATTGTTATACCAGTATAAAACCATATATAAATACGAATATCAGACATTCGTGATTTATCATAGGGCTTGCATACATCATTGTCTTCTTTCTTCTCAACTATAATTTATTTATTAATATATTAAAAATATATTAATTACTAGTGGGCCCGGACGCGGCTACGCCCGCGAAAATATAAGCCTAAATAATGAAAATAAGTTAAAAAATAATAATAAGTGAGAATAAGTGAGATTTATTATTAGAAAAAATATCTGAGTAACCGAAATGAACAAACGAAAGTAGTAAAAGTAACTAAAGGAAATTCTTAATATTAAAAAAAGTACCTAAAGTTTTCCGTGCGCTATTTTACGCGCGATATTTTAAGTGTATAACATCGGTATAGATAACCGAACTGAGATAATTTAATTATAAGCAGCAAATAATGACATAAAAGTAATTCGAAAATATATAAAAATTTACAAAATCATCAAAGTCATCTGCCCGTTCGCGTCGGTCATACTATACCACTCGTAGGCTACGTCATTTCGAATCAGTGACATCTCCTTAATTATTTATTAGAATGTTATACAGTAAACTATAATTTCAATCTAGATGAAATGCTAAAAGTGACTATTATATTT